>JAQFVV010012474.1:2236806-2399399 GCA_028023455.1 Epiperipatus broadwayi | reverse complement strand
AAATATATAAAGACATATCTGTGCTTAACAAGTAGATATCAATATAAATACAAATCCATATTTATATTTTTCAGATATTTAAAATAATAATAAAAAAATATTATATACAGCAAATACATATAAATTATTGTTTTGGTATGCATAAGAATCATTATATAAAGTTAAAAAAGAAAAATGGAAATAAATTAATAATAAAACTTTTTTTTTTTATAATAAAAATTTGCGAATATAAATTTACTTATTAAAATATACATAACAACTCATATGCAACCCAAACTTATAAGCCATACTTTAAGATTTTAAATTACTTAAGTGTTAATTTTAACACCTGTTAAACGTTTATTGCTGTTAGAAAACAAGATGCTTGAATTGACTAGTTATAAAAAGTTATATTTTTATAATGAAAAATAAAAATAAACAAAAATATCAATCTCAAAAATATATTTATATATCATTTATACATATAAAATTATTAACTACCTTTCAAAGTTCACATGTCCAGTTTTCCTTCAAAAGTCAACTTATTCCATTGTTTTATTTCTTTATCCGTTTAATATTAGAATGCATTCTAGTTAAAGTGAAGAAACTATCACGTTAGAGAAAATTGTCAATTCTTGGATGTATGTATATTTTTATCCTTCTAAAATTTCTTTCCTTGAAAAATAAATAAATAAATTGAAATGTTGAATCCAATATTTTAATTTTAGTTACCTCCAGATTATTATTAGATTGATCATTATAGATTCCAGATAGCTATGTCAAATTCCGGCTTCAAACGCGATGCAATTTGCCTAGTTTTTTTTTTTTTTATAACTGCCTTGGAATAAATGAAAGAAAACGGTGCAGCCTCTTGGCTGTGATATATCTCTATTAGCCTGTCATGATTTATGTATTTACCATAGAAATCTATCTTATTCCAATATTCTGAAGAATGGTAATTTCAAAGAAAAAAAAATACAACAAATTTTTATCCTTCAGTTGGTTTTTTTTTACTATCTTAATAATAATAATGGCCTCTTCTTGTTATTGCTGTTGTTCCACGTGCTAGCAAATGCTGTTTTGAAAACCATTGTTACACATGTTTTCTTTTAAAACAATTAACATTAAAAAAATAAAATATCAAGCATATATATAAAAAATATTAAATTGAAAATTTTTTTGACAGCTTTAAAAATATACATAAATATTAATATTGCATTTTTTTTTAATAATCACTGCAAATAAAATAATTTTTTTATATAATCAACAATTTATATGTCTTTATTTATTTATAATAATTAAATATTCATAACGATGTACCATCAACATATAAATAAAATAATAATTTCAAACAATAACTATACCTAATAACCATAAATAATATTAATACTTCATGTATAAACATCAACTCAAAGAGTTTTTTTTTTTATATATAACAAATGATAATTTTAAAATATAGATAGACTTATCGATATTTACAATATATATATATATATAGTAATAAAATAGAAAATATATCAAGAATTATATTTCATGTAATTTTTTTAAAATTAAAGATGGTGTATTAGGATTTATAGAGTCTAAGCTAGCTTTTAAGTTGAAAGTTTAAAGAGTAAGATCTTAGTTCAATATTATAATGTCATTTTATGTGAAAATACAATAACCATTAAGAATATGTGTTTAGCCAATATCATTCACTTATTGCTATAATTTGTATTATTCATAGTACTATTTAGTTATAGAATTATTCATTTGCTTGCTTGTTTATTTTTTGGAATAGGAATGGGGGTTTATTTTTCTAGCATCTATTTATTTTGAAAGACTCAATTGTAGATGCCATTGTTTTAGAAATAGATTATGATACATCAAATACCCAAAATAAAAAAGTTTTTTTCATCTGTCATCGCATTAGCCAGGAAGCAAACCCATTAACCCGGGACAACTGATTGTAAGACGGTTGTGCTGACCACTCGACCACCAACGCTTGACAAAAAAAATTGTGAATATTTTAATTCCAAAAAGTAAAAAAAAAATGAATAGGAATTTTTGCTTATCAATGAATTATTTTGACACTGTATAACATTTACCACCGTCTATTACAATAAATTATTTACTGAAAAATAAAATACAATTCTAGATTTTTAAATAAATATTATATATGTGTGTATATGTGTGTCTATGGAGAGATTGACTATATATATATAATTCATACAAATGGAATCAAAAATGTAAAAAGCATATAAAATATTAGAAGAAGACATATTTATAATGCCATTGAGAATGCAAGTTAAAATCTAAATGACAAAAAGATAGTTTTTGCCAGCAATAGTTAATTTCGTTTTCAACAATACTTTTCCCCGATACATATAAATATACATATACATTCAAATTTAATAACCATTTTATTTTATTGTTATAACAGAAAATGTCATCTGTTTTCTTCTTTTAAAAATAAATAATTTATAGATGAAGGCATTCAATTTCACTTTGTCGTTTCAACTCAAAAAAAAAAAAAAATCTATATTTCTTTCTGTTTTTTCTCTAATTTTTTTTCTTTCTGTTCAAATTTATTTTTTTTGAAATATATATATAACCAATTCATGGCATTTTTAACTAATTATAAATCGCTGTGAGATTTAATAAGTATTAATAATCACATGACAGATATCTGCTCATAATTAAAATATCTGTAGTTTAGTCATGCAATCTTCATTTTACTATCTTATATCAATAAATGAGATAATAGTAATTCGAAACACCATTTTCTATTAAGTAATAATAATAATAAAATATTTATAAAGTTTAAATATTTTATCAAGAAATATAAATGCAAACTGAAATAATTTTTAATTTTATTCTCCAATACTTATGTAATAATTGAGTACTTTATTTTTACTTTCACTAATATTCTGACATATGTTTTAGATTCTTGTAAGATGGTATCATTTTCTTTAATTATTCAATCACCTTTTATATTTCCAGAAATCTAGCAATTTTTAGAACAGACATTTAAAACTTAAAAAATAATTGTCATATAAAGTAACATAATAAATAATTTCAATATATTACTTTAAAGCATAGTTTATAATCATTTGTTATTTCTCAAACGGCAATTCATGATCTTTCTGTATTTTGATCTACTTTTCAAAAACTCACAGCAATTTGTGTCTTCAAAATTGTCAATGAACTTTTTTTTTAAATTTGTTTTCACCGTTCCTTCAATAATACTTTTCAATTATATTTTTCTGCATAATCATCACTAACACTGCCAATTTATCATTGTTTTCACCAGTGAAAAAAAAAATATTGTCCTGTCTGTTTTTATTTCATTATCACGTTAGCTAAACTATTGCCCAAATATTTTCTAAAGTATGAAAAATTAATATCATTGTTGACTTGATAAACATTTTATGAAAGATGTTTTAAACTTTCTAAGTGATGAAGTAAAACAACTAGGGTTTTTTTATAAAAGGAGTGAGCTGCAAGTATTGGAGGGGGGGGGGGGAGTAGAGTAACAAAATTTCAAATAAAAAGAAATTATATTTAAATAGTAATACTTTACATTCAAGTCACAAAAAATTATTTATAAAAGTATTTAAATGTATTTTCTTTTTGTTATTCTATTTATGTAAGTACTGTGCTTTGTCATTCATTGAAGAATAAAAGTCCAGTTAAAGAAATCACTGAAATATATACATATACCAACAATAAGTTAATCATGAATGTGTTGTATATCACAATTTGTAATATAGACTTAATAAACCTAGTGATGACCCAATATCAAGCCAATCACTAAATAACCATGTTAAAAAATAAAATTAGAATTATGTTATGTAATTTTATTTTTTTAACTACAACCAATATAATATGTGAAACAATAAGCAGCCACAGCAAAGTCAAAGGAAATGGAAAAGCTAGTATACCAAACTAAGCATTGCATAAAAGCAAACCCAGTTCATTTCCATCATCTCTTATTATTTTTCAAATAGTGCATTAACTATATAAAGTCAAGATCCTAAGACCGAATGTTCAAATGCAAAAGAATATGGATGACTTGTTCAAGTATTGTGAATTATTCTTATAATTTTCCTAGTGCAAAACCATAAGAAATTACAGCTGATGTTTAAATCGAGAACAGTTTGATAAGTTTGTGCAGTTTAATAAAATAACTGAACTGATTTTAAATTGATATTTGAAAAACTGTGCTATTATTCAAACACAGATAAAGAAGAAATAAAACAATGCCAGAATTTGAATAAAATGTTGGAATAAATTTTTTATATATAAGCCATTAAATGCCAAATAGTGAATCGTGAAAGATTAAATCTATTATAAACTGTTGTGCAATGTATTCAGACTAAATTAAAAGTGTCGTAGGATGGAGTCCTATAGTCCTGGTCATGGCAGTGCAATGACTTAATCTATCTAGCTGTATAATGCTTAAATAACACCAAATGTCTAACATTAAATGTCTACTTGGATTGATTACGAAAGCAACTGCAGAGAATGAATTGAGCAATGAATAATTTATCGAAGGAAAGTGATCTGAAAAGAGATAGACAGTATCCATAAAAGACAATATTGCAAAACTCATGGACATTAACCAAGATAATCTAATGAAAGTTTTGACTTTATATATATATATAATTTAAATTTTTTTTTTATTTCCACACTTGGAAACTTGAGCTTGTCTACAATTTGGATAAGTCCACTATAAATGAAAGCAAAAAAGTAAAGGGGGGAGGGATTGTTGTTAGATAATTTTTTACGTCAAATAAAGTTTAGATCAGCTTTCTCTTCATAGTGACCTCATATTAATCATCATCATGATATGGAATGAAGTAAGACCTTTAAGATTTTTCCATATTAATCGCATTCACTTATTGCAGGATAGAGTTCAAGTTATTTGTTCATTATTAACTAACAATCATTTATGTTTATTTTTCTGGTATGAATGATTAATCTTGTGTGAATGTTTTTTTTTTTCCTATCAACCTTAGAGAACTTTACATAGATAGGGAGTCCCTAAAGAATATAGAATATTGATAATTGGAATTGGTTAATGAGGCTACTATGGAAGTATTAGTATAATATTATAAATTAGCTAGTTAGCTTCACATTCAAGTTAATAATAAGATAAAATTAAAGTGTTATTTTCTTTGTAAATAATTTGTGCCATTGTAGGTACTTCTATTATAGGTAAGGGTTTGGAATAGTGAACACATTTAATTGTTGATATGGTAAAAATACATCCTTGATACACACAATTATATTATTTTATCATGTTAAAAAGTTTTAAATTTTTGTTTGTTATTTAATAAATGTTATCAACTTGATTTGAATTAAAATGGTCTTTAGTTTATCAAAATCATTTATGCATTTGTTTATCAATCGAGTGTATATATACATACACACACCTCACTCTTATATAATAACATAGTAATATGCTTGGATGAATGTTTAAATCAATTGGAACCTATATAAAGGTGTTATGGTTGCTATCTAGGGTAAATTTACTTCTAAAGAAAGCTAAAGGCAGATTTTCCCCTGAGTTTGAATACTGAGGCATAACAGTCTGAAAGAGGGGCATGGTATGGATGAACTAGCCCAAATTGTATCTAAATTAAATATGGAAACACAGAGTTAGCCCATTAGAGATATATACGATTATGTACTTCATAGCATCCGTCACAGCATCCTACCCAAAGACCCTAGGTCCAACCATAGTGAGATGTGTTACCCCTCAAAAAAACCTGGACCATTACAATATATATATATTGTAACGATATGGAGAAGGTAGACTAAAAGTATCTGCACTACAGAGCGCCATCTAGGCATTTGAACCTAGAAAAATTTATAAAGTAGGCAGATACGTAAGTCAAAAATTTTTTTTCTTTTTTTTTAATTTTGATTCCGGTCATTAGCCCAAGTCACTAGCTCAGGGAGTAGCAGAGATTTAATAATATAATATCTTATCTCATTATATTTCAATATTAAAAAATAAATAAAATAAGCAACTGCCAGTAATTAACATACAAAAATTGATTTACGCACATATATAAGATTTAAAATTATTTTAGCATCAGTTTATCTTTTAAAATTTGACTTACATTTTTAACTTTGATTTTAATTTACATTTTAATTTTTTATAAGTTTGCACAGAGGAGTTTATAAAAGTTTGTTTTAAAATGTTGAGTATAGATCGGTTACATAGATTACAACGGTTAAAAACATTTCAAAATAAACATAAATGATCAAAATATAAAATCATTGATAGCGACAATTGCAGAGGGAAATTTATAAGTAACCCAATAGTATTCACCATAAGATACTTGCATTGTCACCAATAACTTAAAAGACATCCGAATAAATACATTATAGATACTCACCGTAAGGTATCATTATTTATCGAATGTCTATATATTTTGATCAAATATGAAAACCCAAAACATACTTAACCGATAACCAATCCACACAAGCATCTATAAACAACTTAAATTTAATGCATTTTTATTTAGGGTTGAGTATGAATAGACTACATAGATTTGCATTTGAAAATAAAATATTATATCCCTATTTAACCTTAGGCTAAAATTCGCAGTCAAACTGGCATCAATTCATCTGATATATCGATGTATTCAATGTAATACAGAATATGGCAGCACCAAAAAGATTAAGAGAAGACATTGACTCTCATCAGATAGGAATATTACATATATCTAATGAGAAGAACAATACAAAAAAAACTCCATGGAAAGGAACTGCGTTCTCTATCTTATAATTCCTTCCATAGGCAAATGGGTGAGTGTGGCGTATACAAATGATTCTGCCCATAGCGAATCTTACATTACATCTACTAACTACACCAATATATCCAATCCATTGACCCAATTTAACTACGAAACAAATAACCTAAGATTACCCTCCCTTAATATAACTTTACAAATCTATATAGCCATTCACGCCTGAGTTAAGTTTAATATTTATATAACTAGTTTAATGAAAAACAGAAATCATAATAAAACTTAAAGGACAAAAAAATATAAATGGAAATGATTTAAAATAAAAAAAAACACATCAAATAGCAATATTAATAAAGAATTTAGTTTGGTCAGATAGGATTCTATTGCATTATTTACTAAAAAGGTTTTAAAATTTAGAGTTCTTATTTTTTCAAGTGAATATAAAGTTCTTACGATTTTTAAAATGTCCAGCTTTATCCTTTACAATTGCTTGCCATTGTTGGTAATTTTGAATGAGAATTCCCATGCCGTACTGAAGATATTGGTATCCTGTTAGCCATTGTTTTTATTTATTCGGAGGTCTTTACTTGAGCTGGTCCTTAACGTAGAAAATGATGTCATTTTTTTTGAACAACTGAAGGAATTGAAAAATGCATCTTTTCAATATCTTCTCCTTCAACTCTGCACTAACACATATAGTCACATTGTAATAATAATTAATTAATAATTTTCAAACTTGTCCTTTTATATTAATTTTGAAGGATTTAATTTACATTACATCATCGATGCGATGGTCTTTTCGCTGAGGTCCGATTCCATAGGGATTTTTTTTTATTTGCTAAAGTTTCTATTGTTTTCCTATCTGACCGATGTTTTTACATTTAAATGCCCAAGGCTGGTTTACATTTAACTAATTAAAACAATCGATTCCATTTCTGATTAATTAATGCGTTTTCCAAGATTAAAGATATATTTTTATCTCTAAATCTTTTTAGGTTTTTGTTTTTAAAATACTTTTCTATTTTTAATAAAGTTTTATTTTAATAATTTTTTTTTTATCTGTGCGATTTATATATACGAGTTTAAGATGATATTTAATTTCAATTTTTAACTCTTAAAGAAAAAATTTTAAATGCGAACATGTTTAATAATAAAAAAACAATGTAATGTCATCTGTGCTTGTTACATATCAGTAAAGTTGCTTTAAAAAAATGATCAAAAAAAAAATTTTATTTAGGGTTAGTAATTACGGTACATGATTAACGAAAACATTTACAAAACATCCGGTTAGTAATTTTACCAAAAAGACTATATACAAAAAAAAAATGTTTACTATCATTCTCCTAAGGACCATTTACGTTTGCACCTCCTCCCCACAAGAGTTCTATTTTTTTATAAATTTTATTTTTACACATGGCATGACAAGCACATTTTCTAAATTATTTAGGAAGGTTGCATTGAAGTAAATATGTTTTGAAAGATGATGGGTTTATGCGTGTATATTTGCAGCACAATTATAAATACCACCAACTTATTTATGATTTATTAATATGCTTACATAGGAATTACACTGAAGTAAATTCCCAAAAGTACTCTCCATAAGGTACCACATTAACCATCATAAACTTACGTGGCTGTGCGCTCCTATACACATTAAAGCATAATTTATATTAACAACAAAAAAACATATCAATCACAAACTTTTGACTTTTTTTTTAATGAAATACAGTTTACAATTATTTATACTTTCTCGTGTTTAATATATGCACTATTTCTTTTACTGGCAGAGCTTTTATAAGATTTAGTATATGACTTTATGTAAACAGATAAAAATGTTTCATTTTGAGAAGAATTTGTTCAGGGTATACGTAGTTTATTAAACATTGGCCCAAGTTGGGAAGCCAATTGTAACAATCCGGATAACATAGACTTACATAAACTGCACTACAGGGCGCCATCTAGGCATTTGAACCTAGAAAAAATTATAAAGTAGGCAGATACGTAAGTCAAAAAAATTTTATTTTTTTTTTTTAAATTTTGATTCCGGTCATTAGCCCAAGTCACTAGCTCAGGGCGTAGCAGAGATTTAATAATATAATATCTTATCTCATTATATTTCAATATTAAAAAATAAATAAAATAAGCAACTGCCAGTAATTAACATACAAAAATTGATTTACGCACATATATAAGATTTAAAATTATTTTAGCATCAGTTTACCTTTTAAAATTTGACTTACATTTTTAACTTTGATTTTAATTTACATTTTAATTTTTACAACTTTACATTTTAATTTTTTATAAGTTCGCACAGAGGAGTTTATAAAAGTTTGTTTTAAAATGTTGAGTATAGATCGGTGACATAGATTACAACGGTTAAAAACATTTCAAAATAAACATAAATGATCAAAATATAAAATCATTGATACCGACAATTACAGAGGGAAATGTATAAGTAACCCAATAGTATTCACCATAAGATGCTTGCATTATCACCAATAACTTAAAAGACATCCGAATAAATACATTATAGATAATCACCGTAAGGTATCATTATTTATTGAATGTCTATATATTTTGATCAAATATGAAAACCCAAAAAATACTTAACCGATAACCAATCCATGCAAGCATCTATAAACAACTTAAATTTAATGCATTTTTATTTAGGGTCGAGTATGAACAGACTACATAAATTTGCATTTGAAAATAAAATATTATATCCCTATTTAACGTTAGGCTAAAATTCGCAGTCAAACTGGCATCAATTCATCTGATATATCGATGTATTCAATGTAATATGGAATACGGCAACACCAAAAAGATTAAGAGAAGACATTTCTCAAAAAAATATTTTTTATTAAGATAATAAAAAAAAAGAACTCCTTAGAAAAAAACTGCATTCTCCATCTTATAATTCCTTCCATAGGCAAACGGGTGAGTGCGGCATATACAAACAATTCTGCCCATAGCGAATCTTGCATTACATCTACTAACTACACCAATATATCCAATCCATTGACCCAATTTAACTACGAAACAAATAACATAAGATTACCCTCCCCTAATATAACTTTACAAATCTATATAGCCATTCACGCCCGACTTAAGTTTAATATTTATATAACTAGTTTAATGAAAAACAAAAATCATAATAAAACTTAAACAACAAAAAAATATAAATGGAAATGATTTAAAATAAAAAAAACATCAAATAACAATATTAATAAAGAATTTAGTTTGGTCAGATTGGATTCTATTGCATTATTTACTAAAAAGATTTTAAAATTTAGAGTTCTTATTTTTTCAAGTGAATATAAAGTTCTTATGATTTTTAAAACATCCAGCTTTATCCTTTACAGTTTCTTGCTGTTGTTGGTAATTTTGAATGAGAATTCCCACATCATAGTGAAGATATTGGTATCCCGTTAACCGTTGTTTTTATTTATTCAGAGATCTTTACTTGAGCTGGTCCTTAACGTAGAAAATGATGTCATTTTTTTTGAACAACTGAAGGAATTCAAAAGTACATCTTTTCAATCCCTTCTCCTTCAACTCCACACTAACACATATAGTCACATTGTAATAATAATTAATTAATAATTTTCAAACTTGTCCTTTTATATTAATTTTGAAGGATTGAATTTACATTATGTCATCGATGCGATGGTCCTTTCGCTGAGGTCTGATTCCGTAGGGATTTCTTTTTATTTGCTAAAAGTTTCTATTGTTTTCTTATCTGACCGATGTTTTTACATTTAAATGCCCAAGGCTGGTTTACATTTAACTAATTAAAACAATCATTTCCATTTCTGATTAATTAATGTGTTTTCAAAGATTAAAAATATATTTTTATCTCTAAATCTTTTTAGGTTTTTGTTTTTAAAATACCTTTCTATTTTTAATAAAGTTTTATTTTAATATTTTTTTTTTTATCTGTGTGATTTATATATATACGAGTTTAAGATGATATTTAATTTCAATTTTTAATTCTTAAAGAAATTTTTTTTAAATGCGAACATGTTTAATAATAAAAAAACAATGTAACGTCGTCTGTGCTTGTTGCAATATATTCTTCAACTTATTTTTGAAATGTTTTTTTTTTTTTTTATGATAATACTTATTGAATAAGATCATCATCTACATTGTTTTTATACAGTGTTATAAAATCTCATAACATTTTATATATATTTTTTGTTAAATAATATTTTCTGTGCATAGTTAATTAATTTAAAATAATTTAGAATATTGTAAAATATTTCTTCTACTTTTACATTAACTGTATCAATAATTTTTTAAAACTATCCACTTAAAATTCTTACACAGGATCTTTTGACACTTTAACTTCTGCCAATTAAAAAAATTATATTTATTTATTTCCTAATTTATCTTTAAGAATAGTTATCTAAATTATTCATGAAACTTAATTTTGTCACTTGAGGCAAACATTTAAGCCAATGTCTTTTTAAATTATTTAGAAGGTCTTCACAGTGCAGAAATAACCTTGCACCTAACAAGCATTGACTTATCCAAATCAAATTAAAGAAATTTCAAGTGACTAAGGAACTTTATGTAAAATAGTTGATCTAAAGACTATGTCCACCATTGGTCACTAAATAGGTATCTAGTTATTCTTCAAATTATCATCATATTACTACTGACAAACTTGATGAGTTTTGTCTTGATCTTCACTTTTCTAAAAAAGCTTCTGGAAAATGTTTTGCCCTGCAAAGGACTAGTTAAAAAAATAAAAAGATAATAGGAAAAAAATGTATCAAATTAAAAAAGAAATAGGTACTCAGGAAAAAGATATAATACATTGAATTTCTTTCAAAATACATTTACTTTTTTTTAAAAACATTATTTTCTAAATTACAATTTTTAATTACATTATATATTTCAGCACATAGTACAGTAATGTGCAGGGGAGGGGGGTGACCAGTGTTTTTTTCCAATCAGAAAGACCAGCCAATAAATCCACTACTCTGATCAAATGAACCTTAAAATTTCTAAAATGATATGCAACCTCCGATATTTGATTTGTCTTGTAGATGTTCTTTATGAAACAACATTATTTAATAGAATGAAATAATTACATTTTTACATTACATTATATATTTTAGCATATAACACTACACCACAGCCATTTTAATAGTTTTGTAGCTGTTCTTGCACAACTGTGACTTTTTCCATGAATTCTCTGCAATGGTGCTGGAATCTACTTTTTTGAAATTAATTTCACCTTCAATGAGGTGTAGGGAAGTGCAGCGATGAGCTTACAATTATTACTTTGTAACAGTACATCAGGTAAGGTGTAAGATTCTTACTTTGACTGCACATTAAAATAGTTATGGCCACTTGAATTCTATACAGCCTCACATCATATGGTAGCAATATGTGAAGTGTGTTCTATTAGTATAGTGTCATGATGCACATTAGCAATGCAATCTAGGCTTGGAATGGCTAATATAAACATAACTGTTCAATAGGCCATAAGTTTGGCCATGCAAATGGCATATTACTGTGCTTTTGCATAGAAACAGTGCCATTGAGCAAGATGGATTGACATAACTATGAGTACCTAAAATATTTTAAAAATACACAAAAATAAAAAAATTAAAATTTCCAGAAAAATGAAAAAAATAAAATAAAATATAAAACCTATAAAAAATTATAACATAGTAAATTATTCTTTTTTCTTTAATTATATCAAAGAATTTGATAGTTTGTTTATAATTTGTTTTAGATATAAGCTTTTTGAGAAATTATTATTAGATTTCTTAATTCTTTACGGAGACACTGCCAAATATTTTTTTTAATTTTTAATTTATTTAAATACACAGTGCAGAAAGAAAGTATTTGCTTTTAAATTTATACTTCTACATATTTAATAATAATTTTTTTTATTAATGAAGTCCTTTTACTAGAAAAGAATAAAAGTGAACAAATGGGGAAAATCCCCTCTTGTTTACTTTGGTTTTACTTTTCCATGACAAAAAGTGTAAATAAAATATTTGTTATAAAGATTGAACAATTTTGATTTGAATGTTAAAAATGGATGACAGAAATGAGGGTATTATTTTCATTAAAATTATTCCAAAAACATTTTTTTAAATATTTATACATTTTTCTGTTAATACCTTGATAAAAATTATTTTTTAAAAGTACAGTTATCTCACTTCCTCATGATTTAAATGAAACGATTTTTTTTTACTATTTACAGCTTTTTTGGAAAGTTCTCAGCAATGTTTTTAGGAGAGCAATTCTTAAAGTTTTGGATATTTTGCATATAGATTAGACTAAGCACTTACAAACAACAATTTATTGATGCTTCTGGAAAATGAATTAAAAAATAAACCATTTCATGCCAAGACATGAGAAATTTAATCAAATAAGGACGTTAATAGTTATTGTGATATTACTATATCCTTATTTCATAAATACTCTAAGTTCTCCACATGCACCAACTTATGAAAAGTCAAGAGCACAAACACTCTAAGAAAAAACTAAAATATTTGATAGAAAAAAAAGAAAAAATGCCAATAGGAAGAAAAACCACGAGTACCCAAGAAGGAAAAAGCAAGTAAGATTTTTTAAAAAAATCTAATGAAATGCTACATTGTTATAAAAATAAGCCTAGTAAAATAATTAATGATAAGATGGCCATTAATGAAGGCTTAGAATTACAAAAGACCAGATTTAAGCAATATACTAATGTTAATAAATTAAGGAAAACATCAAGTAACCTGGAGCTAGAAAGCAAAAAAAAAAGATAAGCAAAGAATTAGAAAAAACAAAGATAAATAGGAACTCATTAGGAACAGCAAATATAGTAAATAAAAGTAATGAACAAGTATTGTTTGCTATAATATAGTAGAAAAAAATAACATTGACTGGAAAATTTCCACTAGACACAAAAAAAGAAATGCTGAAAATTACAATAATACTAACAAACAAAAGAATTACCTTATTGATAAACAAAATAAGCATGTAAAAAAAAGCTAAAAGATAATTATCCAAATAAAGAACACAATAAAGTTGAACCAACTGAGTTTGCTACATTAACTGACAAATAGAGGAAGTTCAATACACACACAATTCAACCTCAAAATCATTTATGAAGATGAACTCTTACTGGAAAAAGACATTCAATAAATGCATGATACATCAATCTTGAGATTAATTGTGCAAATAAATGAAAAAATGGTGAACACATACTCGATAAACCAGATCTAAGCAAGTACTTAAAATTATTGAGCTCCCATAATTTAATAGACTCGGTAAAGCACCTAGCCTTTCTTTCCAATTAGGGGATTTGTCTCAATTGAATATAATAACAAAGAGCAAAGAGAATTAGCTGAAAAACTGATAAAAGAAGCCCAAGGACAGAAAATATATTATGTCTCAAAAGAGCCCAATCACCTGGTTTATGGTAGAATTCTGCTTAAGCTGCCAACTTTTAATGAAGAGTTCTTCAAAATGCAAATAAATAACTATGCCAAAATAACATCCATGTAGAAAAAAATGACTCCAGGCATTGAATTTCAAATTAACACCAACAGGTGGAAAATACTAGTAAAACTAATAAAAGGTATCCTAAAAAAGCAACTACCTCATAGAATGATTAAAGACCAAATGCCTATATCTATCATATTGAAGGACAGACCACCACTATGTTTCAAATACAAGAGAGTGGGGCATATAGCAGCAGGATGTAAAGCTGTAAATTCTATAAAATGCAACAAATTTGACAGAGACAAACATATATGTAACTCTATGAATACAAAAACCTGTGCAAACATTGTAGCAAATGAGATTGAGGAAGAATTGGAATGAAAAGAGTATGAAAAATTGAATATTGATGATGAAGTTAAGAAATGTGCAATTAAATTAAGAACAACAACCACTTTTAACAAAAAATGTGAAGAAACTGAAAATAGCAACAAAATCAAAGAAACTGAAATAACTAAATTTAACAAAAACAATGAAGCAAGTATGAATGAAGAAACTGACATAATAAAAAAGCACTCTTCCAATAAAGTTAAATATAAATAAATCTGAAAAGCATAAAGAACCAATGAACAAAATTAATACAAAAATAAATGCTGAAAGACTAATTGAAGAAATAATAGATAGACAACCCAAAAAAGTCTTAATTGAAAATGAATATATGTCATAACATAATAACATAAAATATAAGGATTTTAAATTGCCCAAATAAAGTAAATAAAATAACAGATTATGTAAAGAACCAAGAAAATGATATAGATATATTAACTGAGACAAAAATAAATCTGAATATGTCCCAGTCAATAATAGAAGATAAGTTGTCCCATCAGAATATTCTAATACATAAAGTTAACATAAAACCAGCGCAACGAGTAGTAATGCTAGTTAACATAAATTCAAAAATACAATCACTACAAATACTGTCATTACATACAAATTCCATAGTAATATATCTTTATCAAAGAACTATACACTAGTTATAAGCAGTTTACTCAACAACAAATGGTAAGGATATTTAAAAAATCATAAAAATATACAAAACAAACGTATACAGAATCTAGGAATAATACTATGAGGAGACCTAAACTGCACATACAATAACCTATCAAACCAATTGAAAAATAAAATGCAAGAAATATTATTATATTCCCTACAAGACAAATATGAAAAATGGCACATACAAATTTTTCAATAGCAGATATACAATGTTAATTGATCTATTTTATTATTATCTCAGGACACAAAGAGAATGAATCAGTAATTACTACAAAATCAATAAATAATAATATATAATTTTGATAAGTTCAATCATCAGATTTTCAATTGGATGGATGGTTGAATAGTTGGAGTGTGGAGTGGATTGTAGACTGTCCATTAAAGTATGAAGATTGGCTATCTTAATATATATATATATATATATATATATATATGGGCACTTATTGCATATATATGTAGAAATGATAATTTGGACCAACTGATGATTGCTGTTTTAGCATGAAATATATATATTGGTGATTATTTATCTTTTCGACATATGTGTGTTCAAGGATAACAGTGATATGAGATAGAGAGATGAGTGGTGGGTCATGTGAAAGTCTGTGCTCATATATCCTTTATATAAAGAAAATAATAAAAAATGATATAAAATTGGAAATTGATCAAATATCAAATATACTGGTGAGCCTGCACTACTATACATGTTAGACCAAGTTACCAATATGCATTACCTGGTATAAAATAAAATAAAAATATCCGAAGAATTCCAAAAAAACATCACAAAGAAATTTAACTAATAACCAATTAAAAATCCAAGTAAAAGAAATTCAAAACCTGCTCCAAGATCTTATAAAAACAAAACCAAATCACCATTTAATTTTGGACTTACAAGAAGAGCACAATAAAATATGTCAATTACTAAGCCAATAAACCCAAACAATAAGGCCCAGGAAATTAATCCCAAACATCACTAAAATCTCCATGTCAATAACAAATTATGCCAGAATATATATATATATATATATATATATATATATTCTGATATATATATATATATATATATATATATATATAATAAATCAAAACAATACAATAATTAATACAGTAAAAAATATTTTAAAAACAAATATATACCACAATTTAATAGAAGTACTTTCAACTATCTATGTGGTCACTATAGACTAGATAGTTAAAAGTACTTCTATTAAATTGTGGTAGATATTTGTTTTTAAATATTTTTTACTGTATTAATTATTGTACTGTTTTGATTAATTATATATATTTTATTATAATTGGAATACAGATATTGATTAATTATATATATATATAAGCAATTGGAATACAGATATTGATTAATTATATATATATATAAGCAAAATAGTGCCCAAAGCTAATCTGGGATAATGATGTAATTAGTTTCCAACCAGTAACCACCTAAACATTCACAGTAAATATAGCAACCAATATTTCTAACTGCTGTCAAGGCAACCTTCGCACCTTTTAATAGCAAGAATGGAAATCCATTCTTACTAATGATCCATTGAATATATATGGACACTTAAAGATTGCAACTTGACTACAGAGTATGAAATATTGTTACAATGAAGTTTAAATAAACCTCTTTAAACATGGAATAAACATGTCACCATAATGCAGACTAACAAATAGTCATCTAAAACATTACTCAATGCAATACTTCCAAATTGCCCATGCATTATTTAAAATAATAAGTGAAATAGTGCCCAAAGCTAATCTGGGATAATGATTAGCTTTGGGCACTATTTTGCTTATTATTTCTAAATAATGCATGGGCAATTTGGAAGTATTGCATTGAGTAATGTTTTAGATGACTATTTGTTAGTCTGCATTATGGTGACATGTTTATTTCATGTTTAAAGAGGTTTATTTAAACTTCATTGTAACAATATTTCATACTCTGTAGTCAAGTTGCAACCTTTAAGTGTCCATATATATTCAATGGACCATTAGTAAGAATGGATTTCCATTCTTGCTATTAAAAGGTGTGAAGGTTGCCTTGACAGCAGTTAGAAACATTGGTTGCTATATTTACTGTGAATGTTTAGGTGGTTACTGGTTGGAAACTAATTATATATATATCTATCACAAAAGGAATTAATACAATGAAAACTGATGAAAATAATTCAGTATCGGGTATAATGGTAGTGTCAACAAATAAAAAATCCTTCTCCTTTTTCTTTTCAAAAACTTTATTTTTTTATCTCAATACTGAACATTAATATACATTTATATACAAAACTCCAATGTTTCAACTGTTTTTATCTCATATAGTCATTTTCAAGGATCTGCAACAACAATATTAAATCATCATCATCCTCATCAACCATTATCAATCCACTGCAGGATGAAGGTCTCTCCAAGTTTAATCCATCTTCTCTGATCTTTAGCTTCTCTTTTCCACAACACCCCTGCACATTTTCTTATTTAATCCATCCATCTCACATGTAGTCTCTTTCTGGGTCTTTTACAATCTATTGGAATCCAGTTTAAAACTTCAATTGTCCATCTATTATCATTTCTTCTAGCAATATGTCCAGCCCAACTCCATTAGAATCTTTTAATTTTTTCAATAAGATCAGTAACACCTGTTTGTTGTCTTACCCATACATTGTGTTTTCGATCTCTTCTTGTTACTCCCAACATACATCTCTCCATACTCCTTTGAGTGGTCTGAAGTCTCTGTATTGCTCTTCTATTAAGTTTCCAAGTATCAGATACATAAGTAAGAACTGGTAAAACACATTTGTTAAAAACCATTCTTTTTAAACACATAGGCATATTTCCTTTTAGTATCAAGTTATTTCTACCAAAAGCACTCCAACCAAGTTTAATTCTATGATTAATTTCCTCCATTGTGTTTCCATCTGTATTAATAATCTGACCTAGGTATTTGTAACTGTTAACTTCTTCTAATTCTTCATAATCAATCTTTATTTTCATATTTTGAGCAAATCGATTAAACATTACTTTAGTCTTTTTAACATTTATCTTTAGTCCTACTTTTCTACTTTCATCTGCTAACTCCTGCAACATTTCCTGCAGCTCTGAAGCATTATTTGCAAAAACAACTACATCATCTGCAAAATATAAATGACTTAAATACTCTCCATTTACTTTCATTCCTTTAGTTTCCCATTTTAATCCACAAAATACTTCTTGCAGCACTGCTGTAAAAAGTTTTGGAGATATGGAGTCACCTTGCCTTACACCTTTCTCAATGTTGATTTTTCCAGTATCATTATGTAATCCAATTGTTGCCGTTGCATTTTTATAAATATTCTTTAAAATATGACAATATCCTGGATCTATACCTTGATGATCTAATGCTTTAATCACTGAAGAAATGTGTATAGAATCGAATGCCTTTTCATAATCTACAAATCCAAAACATAATGACAACTCATATTCATTTGTCCTTTCTATGACTTCTCTCAATACCTGGATATGATCTATTATACTAAAACCATTTTTAAATCCAGCTTGTTCTCTTGGTTGGTGGAAATCCAAAGTTCTCTGTAGACGAGTTGTAATTATCTTGGTAAAAATTTTATATAAAACTGATAAAAGGCTGATAGGTCTGTAATTTCTAATATCTTCTTTATCACCTTTTTTAAATATTAATATTATTATTGCATTCTTCCAATCTTCCAGTACATCTTTATCATTTAGACATTTGGTATATAACTTTGCTAAAATTGTTTCTATTTCTTCACCTCCTTCTTTTAATATATCAATTATAATTCCATCATTTCCTGGAGCCTTTCCTTTCTTCATACATTTAATTGCATGTCTCACTTCTTCATTTAAAATTCTGGGCAATTCGGAAGATGTAATAGATATAGGAGGTAATTGTTCTTTATTACTATATAATTCTTGATAAAAATCTTCTACCAATTTCATGATGTCATTCTCTTTTTAATAATAATTCCATTTTTTTTTCTTATTGCAGATATAAATTTCCTATCAATACCAAAATGTTGTTTAACATTCTTGAGACTTTTATTTTCTTCTACAGCTTTCCTTGCTATTTCACAGTTATACTTTCTTATATCATTTTCAACTCTTTTCCGTACCATTTTACAAAATTCGAGATATTGAATTCTTTTTAATACATCATTTTTGTATATCTTCATATTCCTTCTTTTCTTCATAAATTCTCTAGTCTCAGTAGAAATTTTATTAGTCAATTGCTGCTTTTTTCTACCAGCTATCTTTGTTGCAGTTTTTAAAAGTGTATCAGTTATTTTCATATTAATTTCATTCAAATCTGAATCATGTTCAAAATCTCCTAACACTTGAAACCTATTTGTAAGTTCTAATTTAAATTCATTAGAATGTTTCTGAAGATTAGGAATATCAACTGTAAATATTGTTTTTCTCAATAATTTTTGTCTCTCTAGTTTTACATTAACACATAACTTACACCTTACTAATCGATGATCACTTCCTGTGTTAAATTTATTAAGAACATTACAATCTTGAAATATGTATTTCCTGTTAGTCAAAATATAATCCAATTCTGCTGTACCTTCATTTGGATGCTTCCATGTCCATTTTCTTTTAACATTTTTCTCAAAAAATGAATTCATAATATAAAGTTTTTATTTTTCTGCAAATTCCACAAGTCTATGTCCTCTCTCATTTCTATTACCATAACCAAAATTACCTACAGCCATTTCATCTTTTATTTGTCTACCAATTCTAGCATTAAAGTCTCCCATAACAATTTTAAAATGTTGTTTACTCTGATCAAAAGCCTTTTGTACATCCATATAAAAATCTTCTACTACTTCATCACTATGAGAACTTGTTGGGGCACAAACCTGAATTATCTGCATTTGGTATCTGCTATTAAGTTGTATAACTAATCTTGCAACTCTGTCCGATACACCATCAATCTCCACAATATTGTTCTTCCACTTTTTATTTATAATGAATCCTACTCAACTTGTATTTCCAATATTTGTGCCTTTATAATAGAGTATATGTCCACTTTTTAAATCAATTGTTTCTTCACCTTTTCTTCTAATTTCACAAAGTCCAATAATGTCCCATTTAATATAAGACAATTCTTCTAATTCTTGCAATCTTCCTTCACTTGAAAGTGATCTGCAGTTGTAAGTACCTAAATAAAAAGTCATCATCAAATGGCAGCCTAGGTACACAATCAGGGAATTCTTAGCACCCTCTGCCTTCAGCCACCAACCGCTGCCTTGGTTGGTGACTTTACAGACTCCTGGGAATAAGGGCCATGCTTTATTTTTGTCTGTCATAATTGTATATATGTATTGCAAAAATATTTATCATTTACACAAACATTCATTCTGCCTTATCAGGCACTGAGAAGAAAGACCATGGTGTTTCTTGATCTTAAACTCAGAGGTAAAAAGCCAATAAACTCACCACGCTGGCTAATGCATGTTGGTTAGCAGCCCATCCATGTTCGTATACTTTATGAATAATCACATAGTAATAACAGCTGCAACGACAAGAATGTATGGAGTGGACATTAGGAATTTGCCCTGCTCAGTTCCTTTAAGGCCTCCAAGAGGAATCAAAAGGTCTCCTTTCAGTTAATAGCAAACTCCTTTCTGCAGCAATAAATAAACTTCAATTACATAAAAACTTCCTCTTAAATTAACATGAACAGTAACAAACATATTAAACATATATAAATATATTTTACTTACATTTCTCTCCCACTGCTATATTTTATTATTCTTTCTTTTACATTATTTAGTTACTAATCAGTCTTAAAATCATCCAAGAAACTTTCTATACAAATTTAAATACCAACTCTAATTTCCAAAAAACCTCCCCCTTTTTTATTTTTTATCTAAAACCCATCATAAAACTACATTCCTAAACTATATCTTTAAATGAATATATAAAACAAATATAAACATCTCTCTCTCTCTCTCTTTTATACAAAAAAACTTCTAACAATTTACCTAAACCCATTAAACATTTATTTTAATTACACATTAATTTAGATTCCTTATCTACTCCATTAATTTAAAATGTTGGAAAGGGTTAAAAATTACAGGGAAAGGATGGTAAAAGAATATTTTTATATAAAAAATAGAGAGAGGGGGGAAATGTTTATATTTGTTTTATATTCATTTAAAGATATAGTTTAGGAATGTAGTTTTATGATGGGTTTTAGACAAAAAATAAAAAAGGGGGAGGTTTTTTGGAAATTAGAGGTGGTATTTAAATTTGTATAGAAAGTTTCTTGGATGATTTTAAGACTGATTAGTAACTAAATAATGTAAAAGAAAGAATAATAAAATATAGCAGTGGGAGAGAAATGTAAGTAAAATATATTTATATATGTTTAATATGTTTGTTACTGTTTATGTTAATTGAAGAGGAAGTTTTTATGTAATTGAAGTTTATTTATTGGTGTGTATTTAATATTGTTGTTGCAGATCCTTGAAAATGACTGTATGGGATAAAAACAGTTGAAACATTGGAGTTTTGTATATAAATATAATATATGTTCAGTATTGAGATAAAAAAAATAAAGTTTTTGAAAAGAAAAAGAAGGATTTTTTATTTGTTGATATTATTGTAGAACATATATATTTTAAAAGAAAAAAGTGGATGTATCTTTGCTGTGTTATTATATATGGTATAATGGTAGATGAGAAAATGCTAGAAATGGTAAAACTAAAATTTGGTGAAAGAATATCCAGTATAAAATAATATAAAAGCATAGCCTTAGAAAAACCCCAAAATATATAACAAAGCAAGAAATCCAGACAGAGATAGATAAACTAAAAATGCATGTAACAATGACGAATGATGAAATACCAGCCACAAAATGTTAAATTACACATTAATACATGCAATGTAAAAATATTTCACCCAAATGTGCAGTGAAAGAATAAACTGACTATACATGAATATTAGAGTGGTGTTTAGCCTAAGGAAAAACAAACTATACAGATACCTAAAATAGAAGAAATGATGCATATATCAATAGAGGATATAGACTCTAAAATTCTGGTAAGAATATTACAAAAGAAAGTGCACAAGTTGGGTAACTCCAAGATCTCAACAGCCCACAATGCAATAAAAGGAAAAAGTGCAGTTAATGCCGTTATTGGGATGCAAGAAGAAATAAAATATGCAATAGAAGAAAAACTAACTCAATATTATGCTATCAAAGCTGATTTTAAGTCAGCCTTTGATCTAGTTAATTGGTCATACTTAATAAACACAATAGGTGAACTAGTACCTGAACACAGATAAATGGTAAATGCAATTAAAAGTTACTTAAGTAATGACAGTATATCCTTAAAAAATCATACTAGAAAATCTAACCCCTTTATTCCCAAAAAGGGAATCCCACAAGAATCACCACTAGTGGCTCTCTTGTTTGCAATTTATTTGGACCAATGATTGCAGAAATACAAAATAATGTTCCAGGCATATATCTACCACACTTCAGTGTCATTGATGGAATAATAATTCTATTTTAAAATATCTACAACATGCAAATAATTATAGACATAAATGAAAAGTTTCAAAAACAAACAGCATCAATAATACAACCATTAAAATCAGCCACATGGCAATTAGTAACTGGAAAAAAAATTCTTAATGATTTCCAGGCAAATACATCAGTGTTCCTAGGAATCCCTTTACACCAATCTAAAATGAAGATGGACAGACAATCTTTCACAAAATAGCTGAAAAAATAAATAACCTTTCACCCATTGAATTATATGAAGTGACTATAGACAAAATGTCTAATGGAATAGCCACAGGACTCTTAAGTTACTATGACCCTTGAATAGATATATACTACAATTCAATAAATGAAATAAACAGAATAGCAAAAAAGTTCATTTGAGGAAGGACAACCAAAATAATATCAATGACAATGTTACAATTACCAATTAATGAATGAAGACTAAATGTAACAGTTTTAAAAAATATGTGTCATTTATTAAAACAAAAACTATAATAAATGTAATAAAGATTAAACTTTCAGTCCACCAGAATGTGGCATAAAATTGTATAAAAAGATGAAAAAAGAAACAAGATCCTTTATGGTTGATTTATTGGTAGCATATAAAGACTTACAAGATGAGGTAAATATGTCTAATTTAGAAAGGCTAAAATACAGTGTTCTTTAAAAAATAACAATTATCAGGAAAAATCATGGTAAACATATCCGTAAGTAAAATTCTAAGAAATTTTCAATCAATCTATACACCCCAAAAATACATGACAACCATCTATAAGTTGATGAATGGCATCCATCCCATGACAATGTTTTTTTAAATAAAAAACTACATATGAATCTAGAGCCAGGGTGTTCAACCTGCAAGAACAGTCAAGAGACAATCATACACCTGGTTGAAGAGGGTAGAGCATTTAAACAAATAAGGATAAAAGTATTCAAAAGTCCAATCATTAATCTAAAAGATATGATTAACAAACACATCAAGAGATTTAATCCCCATAATACTGTGGTACGTATCCACACAATTAGAAAAATATGGGAAATACGATGTTCACTAATATTTGACGAAAAATATAATTTTTAATAATTAGATAAAAAAAACTTGATAAAGGCTGGGATAAATACTTCGAACAATGCTTAAAATACTTACCAAGAAAACAAATAATCAAAATCTGGGGAAGGGCAGCACCTACAGCATGCAAAATATGGAAATAGATAATTTTATAAAAAGAAGATATGCATTAAACAAAGGCATAATAGCAAACAACCAAAGATAAAATTAAAACAGACCAATAAAAAACAAAGTGTGACATCTACTTACTAACATCCACTTATTAAGATAAATATAAAGATATAAATTTTATTAATGTACCATGTAAATCTTAAGTAATCAAAAACAAAAAGATATTTAAAAATAATAATAACTAAAACCTTGTAAACATGTATATGTATATATTGTTTAATAAAGATAAATACTTAAAAAAAACATCTTATATTAATATAGTCATCTCAAATTTTACTTATAGTGTATACAATTAGTACTATTTCTTTATTCAATAAACTTTATTTTTATATGAGACAAATTATATTACGACTCAACAATAGTTAAAAAATTTATAATGGAGAAAAGAAAATAATACCAACACTAAACATTTTGATAAAATATTTTTGTAACTAATTTGAAATAAATAAATAAACAAGTTGTATGATTGTCTCTTTATACTTAAATCTCAAGGTGAATATAGTGATTATGTTTAAATTGAAATTATATTTTTATTTTAGATAAAAACAATTTAAAACCATGAAATAAACTATTGTTATTATCATGTTAAGCTCAGGATGAAAGCAAAATAGAGAAATATAGATCAATTTAAAAGTCAACTCCATCATAAACTATGAGATCAACATTAAAATATGTATAATGTGGTCTTTTTTAATTCTTGACATCTGTGCATATTTTGCAAAAAAACTGCACACTATTTACTAAAGTTATACATTCATATTTTATGGATATTTTACTTTTGTATCTTACTTAATAAGGTATTTATTTATATAGCACTGTTAAACAGAGCAAAACTCTCCATACAGTATTGCCACCTGTGCTAAACAGAGTAATCAATGGATGCCAGAAGGCTTTTGCATAAAATCCCTATCCAATGCCTACTCATCCAATATCCCCAGACTAGTTTCTGGCGTGTGGCCTTCGTCAGTGAGGAGCTTTGGATCTGAGAGCACTGCATCTAGATCTTAGGATCTAATGCAACCCTCTAGCAACCACCTTTTATCTCCACTTAACTACAAAACTATGAGAATGAAATTGAAAACACAAAAAATATTTTCAATCTAAGCTCAATAGCTTATATAGTCATATGGGTCTGAACTCAGTTCAGCACCCATACATTTTGGTGTCTTTGGCTCTTTTACAACCATAGCCACCACTATCCTATTAGGCAGGATTGGTGTTAAACCATTAAACATCACATGATCACATTTCCTATAATAGCACATTAATTGTTGATAAACAGAGCAAAACTCTCCATACAGTATTGCCACCTGTGCTAAACAGAGTAATCAATGGATGCCAGAAGGCTTGTGCATAAAATCCCTATCCAATGCCTACTCATCCATTATCCCCAGACTAGTTTCTGGCTTGTGGCCTTCGTCAGTGAGGAGCTTTGGATCTGAGAGCACTGCATCTAGATCTTAGGATCTAATGCAACCCTCTAGCAACCACCTTTTATCTTTACTTAACTACAAAACTATGAGAATGAAATTGAAAACACAAAAAAATATTTTCAATCTAAGCTCAATAGCTTATATAGTCATATGGGTCTGAACTCAGTTAAGTGGAGATAAAAGGTGGTTGCTAGAGGGTTGCATTAGATCCTAAGATCTAGATGCAGTGCTCTCAGATCCAAAGCTCCTCACTGATGAAGTCCACAAGCCAGAAACTAGTCTGGGGATATTGGATGAGTAGGCATTGGATAGGGATTTTATGCACAAGCCTTCTGGCATCCATTGATTACTCTGTTTAGCACAGGTGGCAATACTGTATGGAAAGTTTTGCTCTGTTTATCAACAATTAATGTGCTATTATAGGAAATGTGATCATGTGATGTTTAATGGTTTAACACCAATCCTGCTTAATAGGATAGTGGTGGCTATGGTTGTAAAAGAGCCAAAGACACCAAAATGTATGGGTGCTGAACTGAGTTCAGACCCATATGACTATATAAGCTATTGAGCTTAGATTGAAAATATTTTTTGTGTTTTCAATTTCATTCTCATAGTTTTGTAGTTAAGTGGAGATAAAAGGTGGTTGCTAGAGGGTTGCATTAGATCCTAAGATCTAGATGCAGTGCTCTCAGATCCAAAGCTCCTCACTGACGAAGGCCACAAGCCAGAAACTAGTCTGGGGATATTGGATGAGTAGGCATTGGATAGGGATTTTATGCACAAGCCTTCTGGCATCCATTGATTACTCTGTTTAGCACAGGTGGCAATACTGTATGGAGAGTTTTGCTCTGTTTATCAACAATTAATGTGCTATTATAGGAAATGTGATCATGTGATATATAGCGCTGTGTTAATAAATTATAATTGTAAATTAGCACATACACTTCTTATCATAAAAACTTTATCTTGTGTTTGAGAATGAGAAGTATTCATTTACTTATAGTTTTTAAAATCTATAAAGCGCAGGTGCATTAGCCTGATCGCAAATTTACAATTACAATTTATTAATATAGTGCTACATAAATGAATACCTATATATATATATATATATATATATATATATATATATATATATATATATATATATATATATATATATATATATATATATATATATATAAAAAACTTCAACTAAGAATGATGTATAATAAATTTTAAATAATTTCACAAGCATCATTTATTCAAGCATAATAAAGTAATTTAAAATAACTGCTTAATATCTTCATGCTCTCATCTCCAAACACTTGAGATTGACCCATATTTAAATGTTTGAGTTGAAAAGATAGATGGATTCACTTCTTTGATTCATTCTATATTTTCATAAAAACTTTAGCTTGTGTTTGATAATGAGTAGGATTCATTTACATATAGTTTTAAAAATCTGTAAAGTGCATGTGCATTAGCCTTATCTTATTTAATATAAAACATTGACTTTTTAATTTTCATTCAATATTAATTTATTATAGATAGCCTTTCTATTATCAGTACTCTATATGTGAAGCACTGAACTATACTGTAATGATATATATGATTTCAATTATATGCTTTAAAAAAATATAAACAAAAATATTTATATAAATTTGTAAATTTAATACATTTTCCAACACTCAAGCATTTTACTGTTGTAAATTAAAATTTGTAAATATATATTACAATATGCCAGTAGTACTTATTGATACATTTTTTTTTCCATTTTATGTTGAAAGCATATACATTTCCTTCTTTTTTATTATCCTATCTAAATTTGATATGCAGTAGTTTTTGTAATAAAATATTTTTTAAGCACAGTGCTAAAAGTTTTATAAAATTTTAGAATATGCTGAAAGTTGATACTGATTTCAAAACATGAAAACATTCAGAAAGATTATAGTTTATTAATAAAAAGACTATTATTATATTTCTGTAAAATAAAAAAGTATTGAAAAAATAATCAGACTATTTACTATTTATTTTATTTAAAAAATCAAAATATGATATAATAAGTTTTTTTCCACTCATATCTATGTTATCAGTCAATGAAGAAGTCAGTACATTTTTCCCTGCAATTTAATATTACCAACTCTATAGTAAGTTTTTTTTACCCATTTCTATGTTATCAGTCAATGAATTAGTGAATATACTCAGTAAAATGTATGTAAATGTGTTCCTGCAATTTAATATTACCAACTATAATATTTTTAAATTTTGTTCATATAATAATCTTAATTTCTATACGCATATTGAAGCAATGTAAATCTGTATGCAGACATACTTGCTTCATGTTTCATTTAATCCAACCTATCTTCCATTGTATAAATAATTTAGTTTGAAATATCTGCACACATTAGTACTATATGTGTGTGTAAATTTTGATAGTAATAAAAGGGTTAAAAGCAGATTATTCTGATTACAACATATAAAAATACTCTGTTAAAAGCATTTTATTAAATAATTTTGTTTAAATAATTTTGTTCAAAGAATTTGGCATATAACATAATCAATTAACAAGAAAATATTAAAACATTTAAAACAATGAGAGGAGGGTTGGAAGCTATTGAATTAGAAAAAGTAAGAGCTGCTTTTGCTATCTGTGCATATAATCACCAGAAACATTTTCCAGTTTAATGCCTTCACATCCTGTGCATAATTTAAGTTATTATAATGAAACATAAAGTACAATGCACAGGAAACTAAATCAGCTGCTGTATGATATGAGAAAATGAAATGCTAATGGAACAGAAATTAAGATAAAGACTAAAATCAAACCCATTAAAAGTCAGGAATGGACCCAAGGCAAAAATAAACATATAAATGTGGAAGGTGGCATTGTTGTAGATCTTGAGCTTAATATTTGATTGAGAGACAAGCCAAACCATAGTAAAAATTTATTTTAATGTTTATCAGCATCCATTAGACTTAATAACCTGCCTGCTAATAATTTAATAAATTATGATAACCGTATCTGACAAGATGTGTGAGTAGACAGACATTGGCTTCTCCTAGGTCATCCCAGGGGAGTTGGAATCCAAAGAGCTTCATTAAAATGTAAGAAGAGGCATCCACATCCTACTATTCCAATTCTGTCTGAAGTTTACAAATCCATCTATCCATCTATGTGTCAAGTTTCAAAGCCCTTATTGAATTGCTGGTAACAAATTGTTTTATTATAGATTTAAAGATTCTGACTGTAACTTAATTTACTTAAATATTTTAACTAGTCTCTTAACCATATTAACTATATATTTTATTTATTCTAAATGTTAAATCTACTGGCTTAATTATTAAACAAATTAAAACTTATATTTTATTTTATTTCATTTATGTATATTATCTTGAATAATGGATGGAATTAAAACTTAAAGCATGTTGTTTACACTTCTTGGCTCTCAAATTCTTAAAGGATAGAGTAGTCCAGAAGATGCCAAACTAAAATTTTTAAATGTTAAAATATAAAATTAACACACATATTTTTTTAAAAGTTCTTTATCTTACCCCCCCCCATAATATCAAGGAGATTTATTTATCAATTCCTAGAATTATGTAAAAAATAAGAAGGTATGGTGAGTGTATTTATTTAATTGATTTACAAATTGTTTTTTTACTTATAATGTACCCTATAGATTCTATACATAATATAATCAAGAAGTGGGCAAAATTAATGTTAGTAAGAATAAATAAATTATTAATTCAGTTATTACTCCACACATCACTAAATTAATGTTTTCTTTTAATAATGACTTTAGATAATGTAACTTCTTTAAGACTGCAGTAATATATAATCCAAAATTCTATAATGTAAAAATAATGACAATAAAATGATATTTATGTGTATATTACATTAACTACTAATGCAATATATTCTTTATATAAATAAAACCACATTCCATGTATAAACTTATCAGTCTATCTAGGATCAGTAATCCCCCCCCCCCATACTTTAACATTAGTTATTAAATTTTATAATTTAACTTTTATGTAAATAATTATTGTGACTGGGTTTAAGTTATCAAACACTTCATTATCACTAACTGGGGATGCTCATAATTTTATATTTAAAAATAAGTTTGTTAATATAAATTATGTATGCAGATGGCTTAATAAATAAATTGTTTATCATTATATATTTGCATTTCTAAATTCCTATATGTGTAGCATTGGTCATTTTATTATTGAATTTAATATATATTTCTCAAGGTTCATGTGTCCATATGGTCAAACTGTGTAAGGGAATATCAGACAATGTGCCTGGGTTTCTAATCCATAGACTGGCCCAGTCCAGATTCTGCAGGATCTAGAGATTTCTTGCATCCCCAAGTCCTGGATTAATGCACATTTTGTGCTCTCTCCTTTGGTATGCACCCTAGGTTAGAAGCAGGTGTAACTCTGTAGCTGGAGACATCCACTTAACAGTAGTGAACTATCCTACTAGTTTACTAAAGCCGATCCACCTTTTCATAATGCACCATTGCCCCCACTCACTTAAGTAGAACCACAACTTCTTTACTACTACTTGGTGTTCAGCCTCTATCTATACTCATTAGCAACCCCAGAGAACTTGAAATCAAACTCATCCACAATCTCTCCCTTAATCAACTCAAATATAAATATATGTATTAGATCTAGAATAGGCTGATAAAGCTTTGTAATTCTACTTTAAGAAAATAGGGCACACATCATTATTGTAAGCTGCCATTACTTTCAATAACATTATGTAAAGTCCAGTAGATCATACTTTTATACTTGTAAGCTGTTTTCTAAATTATATTTATTTATGTAAATAAACTTATTGTATTATTAATTTGACTTGCAAGTTGGAACTAGCTATTAATCAATTATCTTTAGAACACATCCATTCACTTACTTAGCACAAGCTATCATATAATATTGTTTGAATCTCATAGAAATAGTTATCTCTGAAAGCCTATAAATAAGTATAAAACAAATAGATTGATGTAAGATTTAGGCATGCTGGTACCTTGTCATGTGGTGTGTTATGAAGAACCCTGAGAGTGAAAGTCTATGTTTGAATCCTGAGTTATGTTGAGCTATACAAAGAAGGGAAGTGATGTGACATCAAGGATGCTAATTAAGTGGTTGAGACTAGGAAGCTGACATAATGGTTTAAATCATATGACATAGGAGTAACATCATGCCCAGTGGTTGAGAATCTCAGCTTGGTTTTTCAGTCTTGTTGACTGATTATACAAAACTTGTCCATTAAAATATTATATCTATATAAAGTGCCTGTACAATATATATGTGCTTGTTGAAAAAAATATATACTTGTAGTTCAATACACAATATGTATTATATTCCAATTAGAGATTATCAACAAATCTTAAGCTATTATATGTGATGGATGATGTTTTTTAAATAGTTTATAATCTGTCCAATTTTTCAACACAACTGCATCCAAGCAAATTCACATTTATGCTAACATTTGCAACTACTTTAATTAATAAAAATAATAAATTATTTACATGAGTTTTTTATTTAGTATTTTATCTAATGAAACTAATTTTTAAGTTTAATTTATAAGTTCACAAAATAAAAAAATATAAAAAGTGATATTTTATTATTATCATAGCCAAAACTTAGGTATTTAATAATGATGATAGTAATAAATATAATAATTTTTTTTTTTCCGAAGCATTCTTAATAAAGATGAAAACATGTGCAACATTTTATTTAAATAAATCTTAACTATAATCAATTTGTGTAGTGAAAAGAGCCACATTTCAAAAACGTAAGAATTTACATTATTTCAGCTGAGAATAAAATAAACCACAGTTAATTAATAATGAAACTATTATTCTCAAATTATCATTTTAAAAGCTTAATTATTGTTTGATCTTCAAAGCAATGACTATGTGATAAATAAAATGTTGTGCAAACTCAAACTATTAATATGTGCAGTTATATGATAAATTTTATTTGTTGAGCCATCATCAATGTAATATTATCTATAATAGAAAAATTAATACAATAGCATATAAAGAGTAAAAAAAAAAAAAACAATATTTTTAATATAGAAACAATGTGTATATATAGTAACAAGAAAAATAATATAGAAGTAGTGTATTTGACTGATATGTTCATAACTTAAGATTTTTCATTTAGATAGCTGGTCTACTACCAATGCAGATAAACATATAGTAATAGACAATAAAAACATGTCTAGCTATTCTTGGTGAGAATAAACCAAATATGAAAAGCTGTTTAAATATTTACTACCAGACAAATGAAAAACTATCTGAATAAGTTGTACTTTCTTCCACAATTTCAATCTCATACTTATCATTATATAAATTTATCTTTTATATACATTATTGATTGTAGGCAAAGTGGGAATTATATTTTCTAGTTGCCAGTTAGACATAAATTTCTATGAGGTGTTAACATTATGTATAAAATAACTGGAAATTTTTCCCTTTGAAAAAATATATTTATATAAAATCAATCTATTTTTCAAATTTGTATTACATCGCCAAATCTTAATCAAGATTTTAAACTCTGGTTTACTGTAAATTTCTCAGATCGTTCTTTCATATATATTTATTTCAAGATAAATCTCATTCATTAGGTGAACTAGAGGTTAGAACAAATCTGAATATCTGCAAAAAAATAATAAGATTTTTATATTTATATATCTTAATCACAACCTATTTAATTCTGGGGTATCAATGTTTTAGCAAGACATTTTAATTAAAAAAATAACTAGAAAAATCTGACTACATTTCTAAGTAGATATTTGGGTATTTCAAGTCTCTAATTCACCTCATAAATAAAGTTTCCTGTGAATTTCATACATAGTAAAATATATTCCTCTGCAAAATTTTACTCTGTGTGATAGTTGTATAAGGTGCTTGATATGTGTATATTGGTAAATATGAAAGTTTTTTTTAGTTACAGATATTTGTTAGATGAATTATTCAGTTATTTGTGTGTGCGCACACACACACACACACACACACACACATATATATATATATATATATATATATAGCACTATTATTAAAAATATAGTTAAAATAGCAAATGGGCACAGACTTTCACATGACCACCACTCTTCGTTCAATCTCATAACACTGGTACACTTGAACACATATATGTTGAAAAGATAAATAATCACCAATATTCGTATTTCATGCTAAACCAGCAATCATCAGTTGGTCCAGATTATGATCTCTACACATATATACCTTAAGTACTCAGATATATATTAAGATAGCCAATCTTCCTACTTTAATGGTCAGGCTTCAATCCACTCCACACTCCAACTCTTCACCCATCCATCCAATTGAATCTGAGAACTTATGGCATATATGTGTAGAGATTATAATCTGTATCAACTGATGATTGCTGTGTTAGCATGAAATACTCTATATTGGTGATTATTTATCTTTTTGACATATATGTGTTTAAGTGTATCATTGTTATGAGATGGAGTGGAGAGTGGTGGGTCGTGTGAAAGTCTGTGCTCATTTACGCTATATATTACATATATAGATATAGATATATAATAACAATGTATTTCTGTTATTAAAATAGTAGAATAATATCATGTCGTCTAATAATCCAAATACATTAAAAATGTAAAAGTATTCAATAGCCATCAAAGTACCGGTGGTAAAATAACAATAATATGTATTCATACTGTGTATATATAAAAATATCATTATGCAAAGTAACCAAAATAATAAATATACTGTAAAATTTTATAGAAAATACAATAGTAATAATAATTAAATTTGAGTCAAAAAAATTGCAAAAAGAAAAAAAAAATATTATGAGAAAGTTCTTACGAACAAGAGAAAACTCGAATAAAAAACATATATACTTGACGGTTATGATGTGATCAGTGAATCGGATAACATATCAAAGAATATGATAAATTTTTTAAAGTTTACAATCATATAAAAATATTTGATTTTTTAAAAAATATATATAAAAAAATATATAAAGAAAAGATTGTGTAGCGATTTATATACATTTCTTTTTGCTCAAAGAAAAAAAAGGTTGAGAAACAAAACAAACAAACCAAAAAAAAAAAAAAATATGATTGATAATGTAAATAGTTAATATTATTTAGTATACATAAGAAAGATAATCACCGTGGCAAGTTTATTATAAAAATAACATTTTATGCTTTTTAACAATTTTAAATATTTATTTACATATTTGGAAAGAATTGATCTGCAGTTGTCACATCACTTCACAATAAAATTTTTCCAAAAAAAAAAATTTTTTTTTCTAAATTCACATTTAAATGTAATTTTATTATATATATGAGAGAGTAAGGGTATGTATGTAACTCTTTTTTGGAGTTGATAAAAGTCACTCATTCTTTATATATATATAATTGAAATAATATTTTTAACGGTTTATAAACAATTACAAACAATCTTAATATATATATAATTTAATAGTTATTTATAATATAAACCTCTTAAACAACATTCACTAATATAATGATATTTATTACTCGTAGAGAAATAATGTAAAATAATTACTCTCTTCTGTTTAATTACGGCATCAAATGATTGTTTTTGTAAATAATAAAAATAAATATGACAATTAACTATTTTATACAATTATTCAATATCACATTAAAGAGTAAATGATACTTGAAAAGTTTTTGAAGAATTTGTTATAATTTATTCAAGTTCTTCAACAATATGCAGTTTTACATTTCTATTCTCTTCAGTTTATTCATAGATATAGAAAATCAACGTAAATGAAAATAATGATCTTTTTAAATCATTTAATTTTTTTTTTTTTTTATAAATTGTAAAGAGCTTTCTAAATTGTAAGCCAGTTAAAATGTTGGGAGGGATAAACGTATAATAAATAAAATAAAGAAAACACTGAAAATAATTAAATGTAAAATTATTTTTTTTTTAAATCATATAATATGTAGAAGTGTAAATCAATAATGCTTACAGGAAAGATTTAAAAATTTCTCAGAAATTTGTAATAATTACGTTCTTTATCATCAAATATATTAATTTCTTTGACCTTTATTAATTTTAATGCATTAGGATACAAACATTTGCTTTGATCTATCCTCTCCAAGTATTCAGACTTATTACAAGCTATGATAAAATAGAAAATAGTCTTTTCATATTGACCTGATCATTTCATTAATAAAAAAAATAATTTATTTTAAATAACCATGCAACTAATCTTATGCTGTTAAATTCAATTCTTAGAATGTAGAAAGTTAGTTAAAAATAACATCAAGTTACTTTAAATTAAAAAAAAAGATATTAAAAGTTTCTTCACTTATTATACACAAAAAATACTGGTGTCTCTTCTAAATTTAATAGTAAAATTTTGAAATGTTGAATAGGAAGAGTTGTTGATATTTTTTATAAAATAACAGCTAATTTCTCTTTTGTTTATCTTTTATAGTGTATAGTATTAACTGAAATACAGGATTATTATTTATCTGTATCGATATATGTAATATATTGGGTATATGAACAGACTTTCACACAACCCACCGTTATCCACTCTATCTCATAATATTGATACACTTGAACACATATATGTCAAAAAGATAAATTATCACCAATATATGTAGTTCATGCTAAACTAGCAATCATCAGTTGGTCCAGATTATCATCTCTTCACATATATGCAATAAGTGTCCAGGTGTATATTAAGATATCCAATATTCCTACTTTAATGGACAGGCATCAATCTACTCCACACTACAACTTTTCAACCATCCATCCCATCTATATGTATTAAATGGATTATGTCATGTACATGAGGGGTCAGAATCTCAGCCTCAGCATGGCCTTTGAACATTCCATCATCAGATTTTCAATTGGATTGATGGTTGAAGAATTGTAGTGTGTTGAAGCTCATTCATTAAAGTATGAAGATTGGTTATCTTAATATATATTTGAGCACTTATTGCATATATGTGAAGAGATGATAATATTGACCAACTGATGATTGCTGGTTTACCATGAATTATATATATTGGTGATCATTTATCTTTTTGACATATATGTGTTCAAGTGTATCAATGTTATGAGATAGAGTGGAAAGTGATGGATTGTGTGAAAGTCTGTGCTCATATACCCAAGGTATAATAAAGAAATTTGTAGTAGACTGATAGCCATTTTTTTTCAAAAAATGTTTGTTTTCCCTTAAATTATTATATGTTTCATTATATTTTGAAGTTATTAATTATTGTTTTCCTCTGATCTATATTAGGGTTTTCTGCTTTTAATAGTGATTCTAATAGTTTACTTAATTGTAGCAACATAATAATAAACTTATTATCTTGTATGTTAATAACTGTTGACCTATAATGTAAGTCAATGATTTTTTTCAAATTTTATTTATAATATACCATCATGTATGAAATATTATTTACTTGAATAATGTCAACATTACAAGAATCTCTGCTATTTTATTTTTTGAATTCAACTTGTATAGGTTCTCCATAATTTTGCGATAGATGCCATATATCAATATAAATAAATATAGTTTACTAACTATTATCAAATTTTGAATAATCACTTAACTTGAAATTGTTTTGTTTACTTTGAGCTCTAAAGTTCTTTTATTTTATTCAGTTTTTAACTTTAAAATGTTACTGAATGTAATATTAAATACTATAGATTTGATTTTTATTATTACATTTATTATTTAATTAAAAGATTCCATTTTTCTGAAGTCTAGACTTCATTTGAAAATGTATATATTAATTAAATATTTATTTAAGTCAGTATATATTAATTTTTAATTATAAATACATACAACTATTTAAAAAACTACACAAAAGCAATTATTTAATATAGCCTTAATCAATAACATTTAATTTTAGATTTTCTTTCAAGGTATTTACAGTTATTAGTAATCCTTTAAAATCATTTCTATGATAATAATAAAATTGAATATATATCTGCTTTCAATTATTACATTTTGAGAGTTTTGAAATAAACTATTTAGCAAATACAATTGAATTGGCAATTATTTATTTGTTCACATTTTATAATAAGATACCCAAACCAATTTCATGAAGGAAATCTATTTTCAAGATTTATTTGAATCATTGATACATTTATTTCAGTTAAAATAATGACATGAAATAGATTTTGATATTATAATCAATTTTTCAGAATTATAATTATCATCTTGCTTGTTTTTGTCAACTATTGATATAAAATTATAAATTCTTTTAAAATTAATATCTACCATATACATTACACTAAATATTGCAACAATATGCATGAATAACTTTTTTTTGTAATGTGCTTAAGAAGTCTTATATAAAATCAGTTTAGTTTTATCAACTCATCAATTTGCAAATGCATCATATATATTTTTATGTGTATTGAAACTTAAAATTTAAATTTTTAAATTTCATTTAATTCATATATTATCAAATCTTTATATAATTTCTGTTTCAGTTTTAGTTAAAAATGTATTCATCATAAAATCTTACATTGTTATTACTATATCTATATCCTAAAGAAAATAATCATATGTGATTAAAGGGGATAGATTATTATCCATTGATAGGTCAATCTTATTATTTGTCACTTCTACTCAACATTATAGCTCTTCTCAAACTGATTTTTTTCTGCATTTTCATATCTCTTTAGTAAATGTTTTTCAGCAGATGCCCATCCTACTAGTATCTTTTTCATTTATCTGTGCTTATTACAAGCTCCATAACAGGTGACTTGATCTCTATACTACTCTACTATTAATATATAAAAATAAATAGAATATGATGATCAATTATATATATATATATATATATATATATATATATATATATATATATATAAATATATATATATATATATATATATATATATATATATATATATATATATATATTCAAAATTATTGAAATTGATTAAGAATAAGTATCTGAAGGATCTCTTATAAAGAAAGTATAAAAGTATAAGTGTTGTAAACCAGAAATGTTCTATTTCTCCTATTTACTATACTGTACATATTTATGATTTATGTTACATTATTATAGTAATTATGAAAGTAGCACTAAAGATAAAATTGTATTGTATTAGATTTGCTTTTAATACAGCTGTACACACATGTAGCATGGACAAATGTATCAAAATGTTATGCATCATAATAAAATTAATAAAAGTTTTGAGATAAATACAAATGTAAATAAACTACAATAAATAAATAATCAGTGATGTGAGAAATCAACATGAAGTTAAAGTGCAGGTTAATGCTTTCAAATAATGATAAATAAATTAGAATAAAAATTACAATATCTAAATAAGTTTTTAATAAAGGTACATTATAGTGCAACTCTGATATCTATTATATTTTTTCTCAAGTCTGTTGGTAAATTTTGATTTCAAGAGAATGTATATTATTTATTGAACTACAAGAATACAGTTTTTTCAATATTTTCACCCTCACCCTCATATGTATATACATATAACACAGCTTATTTTTATGTGCAGAATATGCATACATAAATTAAAATATAAAAATTTTAAAAGTAATAGTGATATAACTATTAGTAATAAATTGAGTAGCACATTTACATATATATTTACTGTGTGCATGTTATGTGTTCATTCATTTACATTCATTTAAAAAATAAAAATAATAAAAACGTTTTTGTAAATAAAATGAATAGCAAAATATCAGACTTTTATCTCAATTAAAGATGCTATGGTTGATAATCTTTTTTCTTCAATAACGTTTTTTCCCCTAAGAAAACGCTAATAGCAGTCAGTTTTGAGAGCAGCAGAAAATAGCCTTTCTAATTGTTTTGAAATTTTTAAATATATAGCAGTGACAGAATTAAAGCAACAGTGCATGATCCATTTAATATTCTCAGTGACATAATTCAAGTACATTTTGCAGTTCTTTATTTTGACACTCTTAATTCAAAAACCTTCATTTTATCATTTAAGAAAAATACTTTGAATTTCTTTTAAATTTTGAAAATTTTTTAGCTTAATATGTAAAAAATATTTTATTACATAAATATTACATCATGAAATTCAAATAAAAAAATATGATTTCAATGTAATCCAAAGAAATACTAATAAATGTTTTGACATATGATGCTCCAATATGGAAAAATGGCTAGTGCTATAATATTAAATTTATTAAATTTACAAATTTTAGTATTAAGTAATAATTTACTAAGGCTGTAACCTTAGAAATAAGTGTCTGAAAAATACGAAGGTAGGGGCCTCTATAGGTCTTAAAAACACAAGCTTACGCTATGAAGAAAAGAGCTATAGAGGTCCCTACCTTCGTATTTTTCAGACGCTTATTTCTAAGGTTACAGCCTTAGTAAATTATTACTTAATATAATAATGGGCGTTTAATAAAATTTATAATTACAAATTTTAGTATTATTATTTTTTGGATATTTCCATGATTTTTGGATAGTATATAATTGAAATATTTGGAGTCCATTAAAGTAAGACATTAAAGTAAAAGTTTAATATTTTTTTTAAAAATGTAAATTTATATGTAGCAAAAATGTGAACAATTAAAATTTAAAAGTACGATTGAAGAATATAAAAATGTAGACTTGGAAAATAAGGAAGACCCTGAAAGAACAAGTTTACTAAAGAAAAGTACTGAAAAAGTAAAAAAAAAAAAAGATTTTTTATCCTTTATTTAAACTTGCATTGATTTTTTTTAGATTTCTATAATTTATATAAATTGATACACTTTTCTTAAACAAATTGTAATTAATTCTAAGTGCTAAGAATGCTAAATAAAAAAAAGCTTCAGTGCAGATGTATCTTTTAACTTGAACTAAGCACTTTTGATATTTTAGTTATGATATCATATCATAGGAATGACTAGTAAAGAGGTGAGTGGTAGTTATGAATAAGAAGTATATTTACGTTATTGTATGCAATGTACTTAGCTCAAGGTTTAAGATATGTCTACATTGTAGATTTTCTTATTTAGTGTCCTAGCACTAATAATTAATTACAATGTCTATTATTGTATACATAATTTAGTAATCTTTATTTTCATTGTTTCAAATATAATTTGTTACTTAAGTCTAGAAAATTAATTCATTTCTTGCTTATGAAAAATTTTAAATAGCTAACTATATATATATATATGACAACATATTTTTTCTTGTAAAGCTGTAATAAAATAAAGAAATAAAAAAAAAAAGATCAAATATGATCAATTCTTTTTACATACCAAGGGTTTTAAAATAGCCTCAAAAATCACATATATGGATATAATAACAGTAGCAAAGCCTTCATACAGCAGTGCCACCAAGTGCAAGTTTTAGTAATCAATGGATGCAAGAAGATTTGTGCAATTAGTAATTAGCTTCCTGATTTAAGTATTTAATAACAAGCTAGATTTATTTTAAACTGACATTGGGATAACTTAAGTAATTCTTGCACTCATATAATTGTTCAGTTTAATCAAATGTAGTATGTATTAAGAAAATTTGTTATGAATAAATATTTTTTTGTTTAAAAATCAGTGTTAGCTTTTTATTTTTAATATTATATTTCAAAAATATATAATAAATTTGCATTTTTCTAAGGTGAAAGAGGTATTGCTTACAGTGACAGAATCTATAGACATGTTGTACTGAATGTAAAAATTATATGCACTTTTATGCATTAATTACATTCCATGTTTAGTGGATATGTGGTGCCCCCCCTCCCAATATTTATTTTCTGGTAGTGATGTATGTATAGGTAAAATAATATTTTAGCCTTTACTATATATATATATATATATATATATGTATATATATATATATATATATATATATATATATATATATATATGCATAATTCACATGATCACAATTTGATATCCTTACACAAGTTGTTAATAACAATAGAAACTCTCCATACAATAGAGTCACCAAGTGTAAGCCTTAGTAATAAATGGATACAAGAAGGTTGTGCATAAAATCCTTAGCCAATGCTCAATCATCTAATATCCCTAGACTAGTTTCTAGCTTGTGGCTTTCATCAGTGATATCTAGATGCAATGTTGTCTAATATAAGACTCCAAATTGATGAAATCCAAAAGCTAGAATCTAGTAAGAGAAATTACAACCTGTTGCCTACTAAAAATACAATATTTAATTTTGTGCTTTTGATTGAAGATCCAATTTTAAAAAATAAAATTAAATTGCATAAATATAAAATATTAAAGACTCCATAAAAAGAACATATTATAAAAAATAAAGCTATGATAATATATTAATTATCATCAACTAAAAGTAAAAAAATAAAGATTTTAAATACTTTTAGTTATTAATTTTAATCCTATTGTCAAATTATAAATTTTGACATGACAGTTTTAAATAAGATTTTTTTTTTAATTATTATTAAAAATTATCGTACATAATATTTTAAATAAAATAATATATATGGTTACTTATTGATCATTATTAATAAGCTTTTTTTTTTTGCTAAAATAATTTTTCATTGTTATTATAGGATCAAAATTTTATATAGAATGCATCTATTTAAAAGTTTTTTTTTATTATTAAAAAAATAAATATTAGATTATAAGATTATATAATAATATGGTTGTCAGTATTTATTTAACAGCAATTTGAATAAAGATGAAAAAGAAAAATATATTGCCATTTAAATTTGATGATTTTATTCAAATGCAGATAGATAAACATTGCAAAGAATAGTGTATGTAGGATCTCTATTATTATATGGCCATTTTTATTTACAAAGTAATATTTAAAATTATAATTAATATAGTACTGTAATAGGTAATTTTTTTTTATAATTAAAAGTTATTTTGTATCAAGATAATCCATTTCAATATAACTTTAAAATATAATTATTAATATTGTACATATCTGAAAGTATAAATCAATTTATTTTTAAAATCTTGTACATTTTCAAAAAATTTGTAAATAAAATAAATAATTATAAGCCATATTGCATTTTTATAAATTGTGTCTAAAAGTTAAATTCACTGAATATTAACTTACAAATGGTTATGAATTCTGACTAGTAATGGAATCATTACGAGTTTACAATCATTTAATTTGTCTGTATGTATATCATTATATACTTAAACACGTTAGCCTGTAATTTTTAAAACATTAAAGAATTTAATAAAGTAATAATATAGACTATGAAATTACTATTAATATATATATATATATATATATATATATTGTAACAGGCACAGACGACTTTACATTGTTTTTTTATTAGTAAACATGAAAAGAATAAAAGTTCGCAAATAAAACTCCCTTTTTTAAGAATTAAAAATTGAAAATTAAAATTCTATACTAAACTCATATATATATATAAAATTGCACAGATGAAAAAAAAAATATTATTAAAATAAAACTTTATTAAAAATAAAAAAAATATTTTAAAAGCAAAAACTTAAAAAGATTTAGAGATAAAAATATATCTTTAATTTTGGAAAACACATTAAGGAATCAGAAAATGGAAATGATTGTTTTAATTAGTTAAATGTAAACTAGCCTTGGGCATTTAAATGTATAAGCAACAGTCAGATAGAAAAACAATAGAAACTAATAGCCAAGGAATGAAAAACAATGGAATCGGACCTCAGCGAAAGGACCATCACATCAGTGTGACTTAATGTCCACTGGATCTGAAAGGCTAGTATAAAAAGTGAGTGGAATAATAGGTTATTACAATGTGACTATAGGTGTTAGTGCGGAGTTGAAGGAGAAGGGATTGAAAGACGCACTTTCAATTCCTTCAGTTGTTCAAAAAAAAATGAAACATCGTTTTCCGATATTGCAGGCCACAGGACATCAAGGCCCAGAAGAATACCATCAACCATAAAGGACCAATGATTAACTCCACACCGATCTCTTTATGACTTTGTGGGATTAATACCTTCCATTACAAGAAATCAGAGAAAACGGACATTTTTCAAAACAGTAAGAAATATATAATTTATGAACATTTCTAAACAAAAGAACTCTAAATACTAAACTTTTCAATATTTATAAATATAAGAATTTCCTATCTGACTAAAGTAGTTAAAATGTTATTTGATGTATTTCTTTTGTAAAATCATTTCCATTTATATTTTTTTTGTTCTTTAAGTTTTATTATGATTTCTGTTTTCCGATAAATTAAAATATATCAATGATAATCTTAAGTCGGGCGTGAATGGCTGTATAGATTTGTAAAGTTATATTAGGGGAGGGTAATCTTAGGTTATTCATGTCGTTGTTGAATTGGGTCAATGGATTGGATATATTGATGTAGTTAGTAGATGTAATGCAAGATTCGCTACGGGCAGAATCGCTTGTATATGCCGCACACTTCCTCTTGCCTAGGGAATGCGATCGTAAGTCGGCAAAATGACCGCAGTCCGTTTCTATGGAGTTTTTTTTTATTGTTCTTCTCATTAGATAGATGTAATATTCCTATCTGACAAGAGTCAATGTCTTATCTTAACCTATTTTGTGTTGCCGTATTTGTATTACATTGAATACATCGATATATCAGATGGATTGATGCCAGTTTGACTGTGAACTTTTAGCCTAAGGTTAAATGGGGATAGAATGTTTTATCTTCAAATGCAAATCTATGTAGTCTATTCATACTCAACACTAAATAAAAATGCATTAAATTTAAGTTGTTTATAGACGCTTGCATGGATTCGTTATCGGTTAATTATGTTTTGGGCTTTCATATTGGATCAAAATATATAGACATTCGATAAATAATGATACCTTACGGTGAGTATCTAAAATGTATTTATTCGGATGTCTTTTAAGTTATTGGTGTCAATGCAAGCATCTTATGGTGAATGCTATTGGGTTACTTATAAATTTTCCTCTGCAATTGATGGTATCAATGACTTTGTATTTTGATCGTTTATGTTTATTTTGAAATGTTTTTAACCATGTAATCTATGTAACCGATCTATACTCAACATTATAAAACAAACTTTTATAAACCCATCTGTGCGAACTTATAAAAATTAAAATGTAAACTTATAAAAATTAAATGTAAATTAAAATCTAGAATAAAAGTTAAAAATGTAGTTAAATGCTAAAGTAAACATATAAAATAATAATGCTAAATTATATATATATATATATGTAAATAAATAAATATATATATATGTGCGTAAATAAATATTTTATGTGTTAATTACTGGCAGTGGTTTATTTTATTCTTTTTTAAAAATATTCTTAGATAAGAATTAATAAAATATATTATTATAAATATAAATCTCTGCTACTCCCTGAGCTAGTGACAATGGGCTAACGACCGGAATCAACCAATATTTTTTTTTAAAAAAACTTACGTATCTGCCTACTATGTAAATTTTTCTAGGTTCAAATGCCTAGATGGTGCCCTGTAGTGCAGATGACATTAGCTCGCTTTCTCCGGATCGTTATAATATATATATATATACGCTTTCTCCGGATCGTTATAATATATATATATATATTAAGTATAATAATACTCAAAGTTAAATGGTTTGTAAATAAATATTAAAAACCAATCAACACTTAGACAATCCCAATATCAATAATAATCAACAATTTCAAACTGTTCTCAAGGCAACCTCTTTTCAACAATATAGGTGAAAATATTTTATTGTTAAATAGAGGTTGTCTTGACAACAGTTTGAAATTGTTGATTGTTATAGATATTAGGATTGTATTGTAATGATGTGGAAATAAAAGTATAACAGGTATGCAATGGAAGTAATCATCATTAATTTAAAATAAACATAGTGAATGTATAATCATTTTACTGAACATAAATAAAAAAAAGAGAATATATTTTGTTTATTATTAGCCCATATTAGCTTTGTTTTTGCAAAAATACTGGTGACTATATATATATATATATATATATATATATATATATATATATATATATATATATATATACATGTTGATACGAAGATTTACACGGGTTCCATATATAAAAGACATATTTTGCGGGTTCATCCATGTTAAAATATTTTAAAAATACTGATGTTTCGACTTGATAACACAAGTCATCCACTGAGTAAAAAAAAGTAGAAAGATGGTTGTAGAGGCTCTACAATCACTGATTTAAAAAACCTTAAAGTTCCACCAATAGCAAAAATGTTAAATTAAGAATGTTTTTTTAAAAAAATCTTTCCAAATAGGAGGAAGTTTGCTTGTATCATCTCGCTTATTGATACAATCTGGCCTTTTAAGTATCTCAATGGCTTCTCTAATTTTGCACTGGTATAGAGTATCACATCTGGATATGATCCTGGTACTAGAAAAATTAATTTTATGACCTGAATCCATAGTATGGAGTGAGAGTGCTGATGATGATGAATGTTGTTTAACTGCATTAGCATGCTCATCTCTCCTAACACTGATGCAATGATTACTCATACCTATGTTAGAAGCCTTACAATTTTCACATGAGATTTGATAAACACCATGAGATTCAAGAGGGATTGAATCCTTAGGCTTGGTTATTATATTGCTGATGTTTTGATGAGTCGAAAATGCTGTATTTATATTATAGCATTTTAATATACGTCCAATACTGTCTGTAGTTCCTTTTACATATGGAACACAAATCCTATTAGCTGATTTATCTTCTTTTTGTTTCCTATTTTGTCAATTTTGGGCTTGAAATAAGGCTTTTTTAGTAAATTTATAATTGTAACTATTTGCTAATAAAACACTATTAATAAGATTTATTTCTTCTTTCAGGTGTGAATTATCTGAAAGGTTAATTGCTCTATTTAAGAGAGTTTTGGTTACAGAAACGATCTGAGTTGGGTGATGATGAAAATGGAAATGGAAATATCTTTCCATGTGTGTATTCATTCTATAAATTGAAAAAGATAAGCTATTCATTGTTCTGGTGACTAAAACATCAAGAAAAGGGAGTTTTCCATCAGACTCTATCTCCATTGTAAATCTAATATGATGGCCTGCAAAATATGGCTTTTATATATATATATATATATATATATATATATATATATATATATATATATATATATATATATATATATATATATATATATATATATATATATATAGTCCAGTGTTAAATGACTTCACTGGACAATTTAAATTATAATTAATGAATTTATTTATCAATTAAAAGTAAAAATATTAATTCAAAACAGAAGGATCTAATAAATACTCTTTGATTTCCAAAAATCAGACATTCCCATTGTTTGACAAATTAAACTATATGTTAATAGAATTTAAATTGTAATTTACAGATATATAAATTGAAAAATTATTAAATAAACATATTTATGTACTTACACATGTGTACATATAATAACAGACCACATTAAAATCATAATAAATCAATAAACATTCTATTTTAATAAAATGCACATAATTAAATATATACATAATGAACACAAACAAACATATTTCATCACATATTCACATGAGTGGCACTACTATATGGGGAGTTTTTGCCTGTTTCCCATTGTCTTAATATTTAAATTAAATCATTTTGCAATTTAATTATAATATATATATATATATATATATTATAATTAAATTGCATTGTTATATATATATATATATATATATATATAACAATCCAGTGCATAACGCTATACTGAAATAAATATACAAATATTAAGCAATTAAATCATCCCACATGATTAAGAAATCCAGTGCTGCTCTCTGTGAACTATCATGTGGGATGATTTAATTGCTTAATATATATATATATATATATATTGAATTTGTTTAAAACTGCATTTTTACTCATTAAAACATATATGCCCTTTTTAAATTTCAAAACATATCTTTTATGAATGACACAATAAAATTCTAATAAATTATCTCTAAAGTTTTTATTTTCTGGAAACTAAACTAGACTATCACTTTCAGTTTCTTTTTGAATAATTTCATTTTTAATTGAATATTTTTTTCTACAGGTGTTTTTTTTATTTTTATATCATATCAGTATAGTAAAGATTAAAAACTTTTCTTTGTCAGTAAAATAAATAAATGTTTATATACTGTAAAGTTAATGTATGAAATTGTATATCAATATTAATATATATGTTATTCACTAATCAATTTCTTCCAAGTGTCATAAAATTATGTGCTTCAATATATATTAATCACATATACACTGGAATTTTATACCAATGATAAATTATTTATTTTGTTTGTGTTTCGTGCATAAATAAAGTAGCATAAGTTGAAATATCGCGTTGGATTTTCAAGATCTGTAGGCTGGCTTCTTATATAGATTGCTAGTGTGACATTTCCTGGAAAGTATATATATATATATATATATATATATATATATATATATATATATATATATATATATATATATATATATATATATATATATATATATAAAATAAATATATGAATGTTAGTGTGCCTCAACTTAGCTCATTTTTTTATGATTTCATGAATTTCAGTCAGGCAATATGCCTAATTTCTACATATTGATCTGTGATATATCAAAGAAATTGTTCCATTATTTATCCAAGATTTCAAAATTGACCAGCATGAAGAGTAGCAACAAATTGTATTTTACACAATATAATAATATCTCTAATCTAATAGTAATCTAATTTAAAGTGAACTCATTATTTATAGTAGATGCAGTGGAATTTAAAAACAGAAGTAAAATAAATATTATCTTTCCTAATTAATAAAATCTAGATAATTAAATTACCATTATTCTGCTTTTTAATTTACATCAACCTTTTAATGTATTAGCAATCTATATATGTAAATCATGAGAAAGGAAATAATTCTTTCAAACATGCACTATTAGTATTAATTTAGCCTGTTCTCTGCTGGCAATAAATGTTTAAAAAGTATAGACAAATTATCTACTTTTAGACCTTATTTTTATATACACTAATACGTAATGACTGTGCTTAGTTCAAGAATTGATTATATTGTGAATCTCACAATTCAAATGACAAATTATTTATACAAATTTAATTCTTCAATAAATAAATACCCACAAAGTATCTAAAGAAAAGCTTTATTTAATCATAATAGCACAGTATGTGTAGCGTGCCTTTGACTATTAAGTAGCCATAAACCCAAAGTAGAAAATTTTCATAATATTTTTAATTGTAAATTAGTTTTTTTACATTTGAACCACTTTTTTGATAGAGGGACACAGAATTATTTTTTGGTAATAGCATGTCTATCCTTAGCAATATTTCAAGCCTCCTTTAACTTTATGATTAATATTATTGTGTTCGGATCAGATGATATTGGAAGATCTAGGCTCAAAGTTGTCTCCAAATTTGGATTCATGATCAAAGAAAATGGATTTGGCTTCAGAATGCACTTTGGCTCGATTATATAGGGACCTGTGTTGTGCAATGCAGGCGAATAAGTTGACACTGATTCACTGTAATAAACTGCATGGCAGACAGTGGTGCTACATCTAATTTTGTGTATTACTTGGGATTTGAGCTCTCCAAGAAAACGTTTATCGAAGTTTTTGAAATTAAATTACATGTTTATATTGTAGGAAAAAAGATAGTATCTTATTTTTAATTAATTATTGCCAGGAGGAGTCCAAGAAAATTAATACCACCAGTGCACATCTGCAAGATTGATTTCCTATCTCATGATTAACTTTTCAAGTAAAAACAAAATATACAATTAATTATAATTACAGCTCATTACAAAGAAAAGAACATCTTTATTTTAGACAAAAATATTTTTCCTTTTTTGTTACATTAAAATGTAGATTTATGTCAAAATTAGAAATAAATTAAATGAAATGTATATTTTAAAATAAAAAAAATTAGTTTGTATTTGATTTCAAATAATTTATAATATATTAAAAATATCAAAAAAATTGTATTTAATTAAGCAACAATTAAGTCATTCCAGACATTATTTTAAATAATTATATATGCAAAATATCTACATTCATTTTCATTTTTTTGTTTAATTTAAATGCGCACACACCACACTGATGGGTCATGAGACCAATTCTTCTTATAATATATATTTAAAACAGTAATGCATTTTTAATATATCTTCACTAAAAAAAAAATTTTAATTTCTACAGTTATATTGCTTTCCTTCTTTTTTTAGTTAAATAAATAAATGAAGAATTACAAGTATATCCTAATTACAAAATATCATTTGATTTTTGTTGTAGAAATGAAATTAAACTAGATAGATGAAAAAAACAAATCAATAAAAAACTATTTCAGTATGATTACAGATTACTGTAATTGAAAATATTAAATTAATTGTAACTATCTATTAAAATAATAACACTAAAAAATATGACGGTGATAAATGCAAAAAGAATTTGCAATTATGAAAAATGTAAATACACTGTAAAGAACGAAATGAAAAAGATGTAAGAATTCTGTGTTATGAAACTAAAGAAAGAAGTAAAGAAGTAGATATTGTTTTATATGAAAGAACAAATAAGACCATTATAAGTAACAGTTTAATAAATTATATAATGATTATGATAAGATGAACATATTTTAAAGTGACTTCATTTTTATTTAAATAAAAGTAATAATAATTAACTTAAAAAAAAAAAACAACAAACAAATCAAACATTATTGAAACACAATATATAATCTAAATATACTTGTTATCTATTTAATTAATATTTAAAAGTCTGAGTATAAATTTATATATATATATATATATATATATATATATATATATATATGTACATATTTAAGAAAAATCATCTACAAGGGCAACTACGTATACACACATATATCTATCTATATAATTACTGTTAATATGGCAAAAGACTTGAATGTCTTCATTTTTACATATATGGACACATACATATAGATAGACAAATAGAAAGATAGACATATATATATATATATATATATATATATATATATATATAGATCGATAGATAAATGGATGGATAGATAAAATAATGTATAGTATGTGGATAGAAAGATACCTAAATAAATATATGATAGATAAATAGTGGACAAATAATGATATGATTAGATAGATAGATAGATAGATAGATAGATAGATAGATAGATAGATAGATAGATAGATAGATAGATAGATAGATAGATAGATAGATAGATAGATAGATAGATAGATAGATAGATAGATAGATAGATAGATAGATAGATAGATAGATAGATAGATAGATAGATAGATAGATAGATAGACAGATAGATAGATAGATAGATAGATAGATAGATAGATAGATAGATAGATAGTGATAGATAGATAGATAGATAGATAGATAGATAGATAGATAGATAGATAGATAGATAGATAGATAGATAGATAGATAGATAGATAGATAGATAGATAGATAGATAGATAGATAGATAGATAGATAGATAGATAGATAGATAGATAGATGGGTAGTTAAGTAGGAGACAGATCAATAAATGTTTTAATATTTTTTCAGCCTCATGTTACCTTATAATTAAAAATATTCAATTATCTCTTAATACTTGAATGGCTATTTTTTAAAATCATAAATATATTTGGCAACATAAAATTTTCAAGTTTTATTTAACCTGATTCAAAACTCAGGTTAGAGGCATGACATGCTAATATTCTAAAAGCAGTGCTGTGATTCTCTTAATAAGATTTATCACAGAAATAAAATATATAAAGTAATAATAGAACATACTATTTTTTTTTAAATTTAATAAATAAAAAAAAACATTAATCCGTATTTTTTTTTAAGTTGATATTACGAAAAACTAAAAAATCTTTAGTAATCCTAAGTATATTGTTTTCACTTCGTTCCTATAATTTTGTATGACTGTGTGCTTGTGCTAAAGTTAAATCTGGAATATATATATAATTTATATTTTATTTGTAAAAATACAAAATGATTGGCTTCAAGTTTTTTTTTCTCTTCTTCTATTGTTTTGCTATTAGATTACTTAGTAAAAAAATTGTAAAAGAATCCACTTTTAAATAATTGATTTATTATTATAATTATTGTTATTAAAACGGCTTTAATATTTTAAAAAAAATAATTATCAAAAATTGATTGATTTAATTTTTCTTTTTACAACAGGATGAGAAATGAAAATTGATAATTTTTGGATAATAAAGAAATATAATCATATTAGAGAATAATATGCAGACTTAATGAAAATTTTAAAAATTAGCATAAATCATTGTTGTCAAAGAATTTTTTTTTAAAAAAAAAAAATTAAATATGCATTTAATTTCCTGATTGGTAAAATAATGGGGAGGGGTATCAATCAAAAGTATTAAAATATTTTTTTTAGCTAACAGCCCAAAATAAATTAGAGAATGGTTACCATTTATTATTATATATAATAATTTAAAATATAGATTGTTTTAAGAAGATTTTTATATTTAAACTTAAAACTATTTATCAATAAACAATACTTTACTTTGAGATTTTAAGAATGCAGAAGTTAAAAGGTGTTGTAAAATTTCTAAAAGAAAATATGTATTTTAGAGGAAATTAAAAAAAAAGAATAGTCATATACTTCATGTGAATAGACGATTTAGAAATCTGCCTTGATAAAAATTGAAGAATGAGTTATGAAAAGAGTATTTATAGATCATTTAAAGAAGAAAATAATTTAATCGATTCTTAGACAAAATTAGAAAAAGAATACAAACGGTAGTAATTGGAAAAATATATGTATGAAACTCCTTTCTGTCTCAGAACATATAATATATATAAATGGTGGTGATAACTAGTAATTTAAACATACTACTCTGGTGTAGTGAAAATAAAATGCTTATTAATATGGGTGTCCAGGAATCTCAATTCTAAAACAGTTTGAATATTTACGACTCTTTAATTATATTGAAACTCATAAAATTAAATGTAACAATTTTCAAAAGGATCCAAGTATTGTAGTATAATTCCTTCCAACATACATTTACTGATCTCATACATCAAGGATACATTCCATATGTATTTATTAATCTAATTGGCAATCCTCATGACTTGTTAGATCATAATGATTGTGTATCTTCTCTTAACATTTTAAATATTTTGAAATACAAGAATTCAAAATGTTGAAATTGACTATTGATTCTGGTTACTATTACACATAAAATTTCATTTATTTTATGACATGATTGAACTATTCATTAAATAGTATATTATATATTTGATCTTTATAATATGGTTGACACAATAACTTATATATTGGAAAATGAATTTAAAATTTAAAATAATATTGATGAAATGCTATTGTTTCATCTAATGAATATGTTAATTTCACTTATCAGGCAAGATTTTATAAGGTTAAATTCGGTTCTATCTCAATGTAAGTTTAAGGTAATAGAAAGAAGTTTTAATGTCTAAATTCTTAATAAAAATACATTAAGAACTTATACTATTTTAATGTATTTATTCATAGTTATTCAATTAAGAGGGTATAGGTTATTGTTGTTCCTAAATTAAATGCATCAAGATATTTTTTCTTAAATTACTTCCCTGTACTATTTTGTAACTTTTTATAAAATAATGAAAATTATTGATGACTATGTTTAATTTCAACTAATATTTCACTTTAATAAAAAAACATGTCATAAATGTCTCATAAATTTACTTAGCGATAAAAGAAAATTAATATATTTTATCATAGTTTGCTTTTTAACCTTATTTCACAAATAAAACTAAAAATTTTGTCTTTTTTTTACCATCCCAAATCTATTATAACCATATTTATAACACATTTTGTAATTATTATAAATAAAATATTTGTAAGATAAACAATGAAATTTTGAGCTTATGAATTTTTGGCTTAGCTTAAACTTAAATACAATTTTGGCAGGCTCTTCTGTGGTATACCTACAATTTTTACAATGAACATTTTCCCTAATTATCAGTTGACCACAGAAATGTGTTTTTTATGAGTGTAGGTCAAATAGAAGCTATTCCTTCAGTTACAGGCTAAGAGTAACAAATAATTTGTATTTGTTTCCCAGTATTAAAAATGTTCTTTTCTTCTTCTCTATTATGAGAAATGAATCAGCAGAGAGATAGCTAGAGAGAAATAGCTATACTAAGAGCTTTTTTTACTAAATAAAATATGTGCAGGTCTATTGGTTAACTTTTAGCCAGGGGGTTGACTGTAAAAAATAATAAACCATTTAAATTACTATATGTAAATACATTTATATAAAATTAATAACTCTCCATCTGTAAAAGTAAATGACAACTAATTAAACCATACAACATTATTTCAGATTATAACAAAAATATGTTTAATAATTAATTATAATGTCTAATTTTAAAATAGTTATAATTTTAAGTATATTGACAACTATTGCTTGATAATAAAATATTAAATACTTCTATGAATTTCATTTAAAAATACTATTAAACTATTATATTAACAATATTGAAAGTAATTTATCTGACAGATAATATGTAAAAAGTCTCACAATCTGGCAGAGCTAACACATGTTGAAAAGTTCAATGTTTTACCATTATAAAAATATTTTTTTATTAAATAAATCTATTTTTATTCCCCAACCTAACAATCATGAGACCACACCACTGATATTAATCATAGATTTAATAACTAAAATTACTGTCAATCAAAATTTAAAATTTTAGCTAATTGACTGCTTAAATAGAACTTGAAAAACATCATGCCCAACCATAAAATTAGAATATATATATATATATATATATATATATATTTCTATGCCCAGGGCCCACAATATATATATATATATATATTGTGGGCCCTAGCAATGCCACTATTACAAGCCCCTAAAGTTTAAATTTTCATTTAATTAGTATGTAATTTTCCATATGTTTCCAAATGATAATGAGTATTTTGTTTAAGTTAATGGGTTTTTTTCCCTATCAAATGGTATTACGAAAAGTCTAGACACTTTTTTTTAAAATTGTAGTGTGATTATTTTACTAATTTATAAATAGTTGTAAAAGAGAGAAAATTATAAATTAATGGCAGCAAAAGGTAATTAATTTAATGAATAGAAATCAACTCATTAATATACTTTTTTATATTTTTTTTTTGAGAAAATTATTGTATAAAATTTTATATTATTATTTTCTTTTTTTATTTACTGATATTCAGTTATTAAATAATTCTTTAAAAACCATTTTAGTATTAAAGTATTATTTCTCCAGCTAACTGTCACATGAATTGGCAATATCTGGATTAGGGAAATTTTTCTGTGTAATTTGTATAATCTGTTTTCTCGTCAAATTACACTTCGTTAAGACCTGTAGTTGTGCTACTTGCTTCCAGAAAAACGGCATGTAATGCTGCTCTGTACAACATTTTTCTTGAGCCATTTTAACATCTGACCATAATGCACAAAGTTATTCGGTCTCTTGAAGAGAGCCTCCCACCAAGCCTGTGCAGTTCCTTGTAAATGACTAACGGCTAGAGTTAGTTTAATGTCTTCTGACATCGGGTTTATTGTGAAGTATCTCTCAAGACTATTTAAACGATCCATCGATACATCTTACAGTTTAAGCATTATTACATTTTACTCATATTTAATTATATATAGTATGATAAACCTATAAATTATTTAATGTGATTTACAATAAGATGTTTATTTATTTTCTTTTGTTCACAGTAACAGTTCATAGAAGATAAATGGAAATGAAATCAGTAGTTAAAGAAGTGGCCAGTGTAAACCCAGTGCCTCATAATGAGACATCTAATTTAGTGAACAAAATCTTAAAGAAAAAAACCATTTAGGGGCAAGGTTGATGAAGCCCTCATTGACCATTTTAAAATATTTTAAACTCAACATGATGCCAGAAGAGAGTAAAATACAATAGCATGCAATCACACAGAGGTGACATTACAGGCATGGCAGGAATTTTATTCAAAGGTTAGTATCTTTGGAAAATTATAAAAAAGCATTATTGACTACTTATTGGACAAAAATATTATGAGTCACATACTACTTTCTTCAGATGGTAAGTAGATAGATTGAGAGCTTTGATTTTATAATTAAAGACCAGATCATATAGATCTTTGGAATATTTTTTCTTTCAAGATTTAGAAAATGTTGAGTGGTACTGACCACCAATTCTTTAATCAGATTGCAGAACTGAATAATACCTTTTATTGAAGAAATCAACCTACAGACTATTTTAGTTATGAAGAGAATAGTTATTATTTTTAAAAAATGACATAAATAAAAATGGAAATAATGCACAAAATAGGTATATTTAATGTGGATAATGCCTAAAGATTACATTCATATTGTAAAAATAGTAAAATATGGAAATAGACTGGGAGAATGGGGAAAACCATAATAATTAAATGCTTATGAAGTTACCCTAACCCATGAAAACCAACATCCCCTGGTAGATTACCAAATGAATTTCCTTATCCAAGTATAAGTACTAGTGTAGGTTTAGCCAGAAATAGATCTAGAAAACAAAAAAAATCAAGATCAAATTCAGCCACAGAAAATGGATAAGGATTATAGATACACTAGATGGTACTCTAAATCACCAAGGATAAGAACACCATTTCCATGTAAAATTTTCCAGGACAAATGTAAAAATAACAATTAAAATAGAAATGATGATGTCTTACTTGGTAATGTCCCTATATTGGTTTTAGATTGGTTTTATCTAAAATATTCATATAAAATACTAGAATACTTCTGTATAAAAAAATTACTCACTAAATATGCTTCCAGATGTGATTTTTTAAAATAAATCAAATAAATCTACCGTGCTATAAAAATGTGCAAGAGTGACAAATTATTAATTGGTAAAAAATAAATTGTAAAACTAGAAAATGGTTCAAAATCATGATTTCAACTAAGAGGTGATAGTAATAAATTTAAAATGCTTATAGGAATTTAAGGACAATAACCTTCATGCATCATAAAAACAGTGAGATGACCAGACCCACAATATATTTGATCTAAATTAAAAATATATTGGCTAAAAGCAAAAGTTAAAATGTTTAACCCATTCTATAATGAAGAGCAAAACAATGTATGGAAAAAGGCAGTTGGATAATATGAACCCAGCAATAAAGATGAAAATCACCAACTATGTATAAATTATGATAATAATCTGAATATTCCTATAATCCTAAATGATATGAATAATAATGTGGTCATTAAAATAAATAGTTAAAATGATGATAAATAAAATGTAGTAGCCCATTTCATTGTCTTGTTAATTTAAAAATGGAATATTGTAATATTGTAGACAATAGTCAAACCAACATTAAAGTTTTAATTTAGATTTAATTAATATTTAATTTTCTATATGTTTTTTTTTTTAAATGAAAATGGCTATTTCGTTTCATTTTTTCTTTCCAAATGTTTTAATAAGAAAATTCTAGACATGTTTTTAAAATAGTAATGTGATTATTTTACTAATTTATAAATAATTGTAAAAGAGACAAAATATAAATCAATGGCAGTAAAAGTTAATTAATTTAATAAGTAGAAATCAACTGGTTAATATAATATTTTATGAAACTATTTTTTTCTCTAAAATGAAGGTTTAAAATTTCATATTATCATTCCATTTTTATTTATTGATAACCTGTTATTAAATAATTATTTTAAAACATTTTTTTAATCTAAATGGCTTATTTCTCCAGCTATCAGTTACATGAATTGTCAGAGCATGTGATTTGATTTAAACACAACTTAGAGTTTAGGGACTTTTAAATTGTGCCAGTAAAGCTATTTAATTATAAAAGATTAAACCTATAAATTGTTTAAAATTATTTAGAATAATCTATTATATTTATTTATTTATCTCTTGTTCACAGTAATAGATTACAGAGTTCTTGTTTCCTCAGGTAAGTTAATGCAGAATGGTGACTTATAGAGATTAGCAATTAATGTTTGTGTTTTGGACATCCATATGATAACTCTGAATGGCACAAAGATATACTCTTTAGAGGTCATGCACTATATTTTATTTTATTTTTTATTAGAAATTAAGTTTATAATTGGTCAGAACATTAATAGTATGATATGGGCTAGTATTGATGACAATCAGTAAATTACTTTATCCAAGCCTTATTTTTTACTGTTATATTTTGATCAATTAGCACTTAAGTCTGTGCATACAAATTATTGTTTATATAATCTACTCCAAGTTTAGCAGTAGGCAAGTAGGCAGTGCAAAATGTATTTTTTATTTCTAATGGACCAATTTCAAATCTAATCATAAGTCTGATTATTTATATTATGATATCGTTTTATGATTATTGACTGATTTTTTTGAATTTGTAATTGTCCAACACTGACAATTAATGGTTATTATAATTACATAATGGTGTAAATGCAACTTATGGTTTGTTTATGTTGACTCTCTATTCATATTTGCAGAAATGCATTTATTCTGATATTTATATTCACTTCATTCCTTTTATATTTAATTTTGATTATTAAATGTGGAAATGATTATGGTTTTCCATCTCCCCATATCCTCCCTATACAGTTTCTTTTTTTCATACCATTCAGCATATATATAAAGTTTTTTGTCTTTTTTGATAAGGCATTAATATTTTTATGCTTATTTGAAGCATATCATGTTATAGCTTTAATGTTTGAAAAAGAATTGACCAGGTTTCATTATATATTTGATATTTGGTGATCCTTTTATTGCTTTCTTTTATTATTTTAACTTTACTTCTAAATGTATTTAGATAACTTCTAGAGTTGGTGTTATACACAAATATGTATCTTCTGCATAAGATTGCCAATATAATAAATATATTACCAAATGTATCTAAAAATATTCTTACTAAAATTTTTAAAGACATTTGACATCTATAACTTTGTTCTTAAATATATCCGATAATTCAGCCTTAACAAGAATATGTCGAGTAAAAAAAAAATGAAATTATGTTTCTGATTTTTGTGGAAAAGATTGCACTGGTCTTTAGTTATCTGAAGGTGCCTTCTATATTTGTATAAGTTATTGGTGAGTAATGTCTCAAACATAAATTTTAAAGCAAAATCAAAAATGTAAGTTGAAGTGACCAGTATCTAAATGTACATCATATTTTCTTATTTATCAAGTTATGAATGATTTTTATTAAAGTGTGTAGATAATCAAAATAATACCGACATTTATTTTTAGGAAGGGAGGAAAGCATTTGTGCTTGACTGAAGTTTTGTGATGATGGCACTTTGGTTGAATTTATTTGCTGGACTGTTTTCATCATCTAACATTAATTCATGAATGTCTTTTAAAAAATTTTTAAATCTTGTTTATATAGAAACCTATGTGCTGTTATTACCAATTTAATGTAAATGGAAAAATTTAAAGTTTAAATTTTTTAAGGCATTCATGGTTGAATGTTAGATGATAGAAGTAGTCTAATGTATAGGTACAGTAAAATCCCTTCATACAAACATTCATACAATTACTATATATTCCGTGTGGACCTGATACTTTGTCAAACTTTAGGTACTATGAAAAATTATGTCTAAAATTTACCAAAGTAAAAAAATCAATTAATTTTCTTATGTAAATGTAAAATAAAGTCTTGTTTTTAAGGGTATACAATTAAAATCTTCAATTTACTCCCAACAAGTTGAAAAAATTACTCAGAGATCAAATAAGGGTCTGTTAAGATAAAACAATAAATACTCAAAAGTTTCTTTCAATTATCAAATCTTGCATTCCATTAGTAATGCACCATGTTTTCTAAAAAGTAAACTTACTGATGAGAACTTCACAAGAGTTTCTCAAGTAGTAACAAAATCATATTATAAAATACATATACAATGCCAAGAGAAAATTTTTTATATCTACAAGAGCAAATCTAATATGATAATGTGACAATCAACTTACCAAGTCCATATGTTAAAAATCTCAATTCTAAACAACTAACAAATGCTAAAATTTTTATTTTTAAAAATAATTAGCTTTGTCATTACAACAATAAATATCCTTTTATTAGGTATAATAGAAGCCCCAGAGAAAATCATTCAAAAATTACTTTTGGAAGAAGCAGCAGAATTATGCTAAAGAATAAAAAGAATATCTTAGAGACATCAATGACTTAAATCAAATATTTTCTATGATGAGAGGAAAGCAATAAAATATTTCAAAGTGGGTAAATCAATATCATTCTTTCTACTGATAAATACAATGTTATTGTTGTAATGGATACAACTCATGATTAGAAAATACAAGAGATCCTTTCAGCAGGCCAATGCAAAGAAATAACAAATACATCTGATATTGAGTGCAAAAAGAAGGTTACAAGCATTACTCAGAAAGCATTACAAAAACTTCACTAATTTAAAAAAAATTACATTTATTATATTTCACCAAAATTCTTCATCATTATGGTCTACTTAAAATCTATAAGGATCATGTTCTATTAAGACTAATTGTTAGATTTAGAAATTCACCTTGCCAAAACCTGATCAAGATTTCTTCTTAAATTGCGTAGTACTTTGGCATACAGGCCATAGTCCTTAGTCAAAGATTCTAAGCACTTTGTAAAAATAATCAAAAACAAGGAAACTAAAAGACCTGATATATTGGTATACTTTGGTGTACAAATTTTATTCACAAATATAATATGTAATAATAGTTTACAAACCAAAACAACTCTTTCTAGTAATAGTACTATTAATGTCCTGCAAAACAATAACATCCCTTCAATATAACAAAATTTTCCATCAAAATCAAAAAATCACTACAGATTTCTGTCATTCCATCATTAGCAATATTTATATAAAAAAAAATCTTAGCAATAATACTAGTCCATATCCACCTAACATTTGGGTTCATTTTATTGATAATATGTTTCTTGTATAACCAAATGGTGAAGCAATATTACAAACATTCTGGACAAACATCAACATATTTCCTTCAATTCAATTCACAATAGAGCAGAACAAAAAAATATTCTTTGGTGTTTTGTGATGAGACTCCTTCATGACAAAATCAAAACTAAAGTTTATATAAACCCACACATACAGGAAATAGCATATATATATATATATATATATATGTATGTATGTATGTATATATCCAATCACACCAGAAACATAAAACGAAAAAATATACTATTACTAAATAAAAAAGCAAAAGAAGTTTGCTTAGCAACCAGTAATTTTGAAAGGATAAGTTCTTCATAAAGAAATCTCTTATGAAGAAGAATGGTTATTCATCAACTGTCATTAAGAAAACCTTAAGTAACAGTAGAAAGAAAATATCAAAAAAAAAATTATTGGTGTTATAGCATATTTATACACAACAGGAATAACAGGAAAAAAATCTGAAATCAATAGAATATTAAAACAACTTTCCACACCCATACCATAATTTGAGTAATTCAAACGTCTGCAAATCTTAAACTTAAAATGCTGAATAAAAACTGCATTTGTGAAATACGACATAAGTGTGGAATGAAGTATATTCATTAGCATAATTGATCTATTTAGAAGCTATTCAAAGACCACCAAATGATGATTAAAAATGAGAACTCACTTATATCAATAGTACAAGACCAAATATGTACTAATGAATGTATGTTTGAGTAGAGAAACACAAAATTATTGGACAGAAAAAAAAAGCTACAAAGAAGAAAATTCATATGACAATGACAAATACCCAATAGATCAACATAATGTGATAATGCATTATCAACTGGAAGCAATTTTGCTTTTAGGAAAAAAGTTGAGAAATCATGAGGTACCCATACATATGTTTATGAAATTTATGCTGATTGTTGATTTTGTCAGAATGGTTCAGTTGGATTATTCAGTATGACATTAAAATTCAAATTTAAAAATCTAAAAATACAGGTTTGATTCTTATACAAATACTGTTACTTGGTCAGTCCTGCATCATCTGAAAGAGGAGACTCAAAACATGTTGATACTAACCTGACAGCTATTACTAACTGTTGAATGTAGTTGGAAAATTTAAGTAAAGTTGTTTTAAAGACATTTGTGATTTAATGTTAGATGATGGAAATAGTCCAACATCTAAATAAAATTTGATTTTGTACTTCAAGTAACAAATTTCTGAGGAATTTCAAGTTACAAGTAATAGAAGATAGTTTTCTATTGAGGTAATTTCATATGCTATTTTAACATGTAGAAAACTTACTGAATATGCTTTATGTGATGTTTTGCATTCTTGAATACATCTTTAAAATAAATCTAGCTAATTAATATTACCACTATTATTTATTCCAGAAAAGTTTTGCAAGTAGTGTGTGGATATAGCTAATATCTTTTATAAATATTTTATTGGTGTAGAATAAAAAATGCTTGTTGTAATTAGTCTATTGTACAAAGAAATTATATTAAAAGAGATATATGCTTTTGAGAGTGAGTAAGTTAGGTTATTCTACATATTTGTTCTTATTTATGCATGATTAAGATGGAATGGATAACTAAGGAAAAGTTAAAATACTTTTTTATAACTGGATTTTGTTTTCAGGCATGATATTTTTTTCACACTGAAAGTTGATTTATTCATGTAAACTTGAAGTAATTTCATTAAAGTGACATTTGTTTTCTGTATGACATAAAAAGAGCATTATTATCTGTGTAGGCAATATATTTAATGTTAATTTTAAGAATTGATATATACATATTCCATATCATTTTTTCATTAGTTTTTTAGAAGGTTAATGTGCATGGTAAACTATTAGAGATTATTGAAGTGAGGGATATATTTCTTTTTGAGAAAAGATTGTCCAATGTTTCAAATATGTAGAGGTTAATAATTAAAAGGTCAGTAAAAAGAGAAGTATCATGTAAATTAGATTGATTGGATTAGGCTATTGATTTTTTTTAAAAAATCAGTAGAATTAAAATTTATTATCATCTTCAGATTATCCAAACCATTTATTTGAAGTGTTATAACAGCCAATAATTTGAAACTTATTTTTGCAGTATATATATATATATATATATATATATATATATATATATATATATATATATATATATATATATATATATATATATATATATATATATATATATATATATATATGTGTGTATAATTCTGGATCTAGTATATATTCTACATTATATAGAACTCTAATTAATGAATGGCCAAAAGTTTACCTGCTGTAGTTTTTTGACTATATATATGAATGACCAAAAAAAATTCCCTTTTTTTATTGATAAGTATTTATTGAGATATGCTGCTTCTGCATTATAAATAAAGTTTAGGGTTAGCGATTTAGACCATTTACTTTATACAGAAGTTTGAGTCAAAGTAATTTGTGAATTTTATCCAAGAGACTGAGTCAAATAGATTTTTAATTTTATCCAAGAGACTTAATAAGCGTGTGGGGGATAGAATGTTTTTGGTAATGTGAAGAATTGTGGTTGATAATAATGATTACATAGATGATTCCTTCTTGTTCTGTATCCATTCAATATATATATATATATATATAATATATATATATATATATATATATATATATATATATATATATATATATATATATATATATATATATATATATATATATATATATATATATATATTCTTATGATTTGATGAAGAAGAAACTCTAAGGAAAATATGCGTTATTGTAATGCAATATCAGCTATTTAACTATTATATCTTTATTATGTGAAAGCTCCGCGAAATAATTCTATGAATTTATCATTTATTTATGAGAATATGAAAATTATCATTATTAATCTTTATAGAAAAGATGTTTACAGAATGTAAAACACATTCTTTTGATTTCAGAAAAAAAAAAGCTCTGATGAAAGTGCTTTTTATTGTACTGAAATACCAGCTATTTAGTTGTCATATATTATTATACAGAAGCTCCATTTATTTTTATTATACAGAAGCCCCAGAATTAAAACTATGAATTCATCATTTAACATGAGAACAATAAAATTAATATAAATATCTACTTATATACAAGTAAAAGCTGCAGTGACAATATTTTTCAGAAATATACTGGCACATATACTTTGTTTATATATTTCACATATGTCATGACATAAACTGCCTATAATCTTACAGATAATTAGCTTCAAATAAAACCAACTGGGCAAGGTCACACCAATCTCATTTAATATTTATCTAAATATACATTCAGACTTAATTAATCTAAAGTAAGTATTCTTATACTAATAAAACTCCCCAAATAAATATAATTACTTTATACTCTTCATACCTCAGGTTCCAATCCTATTAGTGAATGTATCCTAGAGAATAACCTAATATTAGCCTGACTTTTGATAATATCTTAATACAATACAATCTTAATTTTTAATTAGTAATGATGAGATTTTGATATTTAACAGTGATTCTTCTTTGAAACCATTCATCCAGGATAACATTTGTGATAATATGAGTAAGAAATGGATTTTGTTCATAACCATTTATTACTCTAAAGATTTTCTCATAAGCCAGTTTGAAATAAACAAGATAAAATCTTAATTATAGATGTCTCTTAAACATTGACAACATAATCTCTAATAAATTGATCTTTGAAATATGATTGTACTTCTATATTTTAAACAAAATAACATTTGTATATGGTTGACATTTTCTGATAATGCAGCTGATATCACAGTCACAAACACTAAATATAGTATTTAAAGCAATATTTTATTAAAACTGTAAAATTTAACATCTATAAGAAATAATAATTTTAATATAAAAATAATAACAACACAATGGTTTGTAACATTTGACAATAACAAAAAGCACTTACATTTTATTTATTAACTTACCTTTTTCTCTAATATGACATAGTATGAATAAATATGTAATGAATCACAAAATAAATATTACCATCAATATTATAACATTAAATTTGGAGAGGTCACATAGTTTTATAAGCCAGATAATATGAACTAGTAAGTTTAAACATGAAATATTTTATAATGGATTTTAGCACATGAGTTATGGCTACCTACCGATAAAGAGTATCATAATACTTAATTATTCCGATTATATCAAAAGCAATAATGAAGACATGATTGGTATTGTGCATGATTTTAATATTCATTTAGAACAATATCAAGAGATATAATAAAGAAAGTGTTGGTATTACATACCTTTAATATTCATCAAGAACAAACTCAAACCGTATAATAAAGACATTACTGATATGATGCATGACATTAATATTCTATCAGAAAAATATCAACAGATATAGCAGACAAATGATTGAATAAACTCAAACTACAAAGTTATCTTTACTTGTAAATAAAGAATTATGATTTTGTCACTAGTCTTAATAAACTGAGTAAGAAAAAACCATTATAAAAACTTTCCAAAACTATAGTAATTAGCTACATGTTTCCTAGGCCATATTCCATTTCAAAATACATAAATCACACAGTACATAAGAATAACTTTAATGCACAGACTATCTCACAAAATAACAATAAACATATGTGGAAAACAATAAAACATAGAATGTTATAATAAAATAACTATTACAAGTATAAATTATGACTTAACAATTAAATAAAAAACATACATTGAGACCAGTAATTCATTTAAACATTTATTACTCCCTCTAAAAAAATCCATACTTGATGTACACTCTTTATTTTATTACATTATAATACAAAAATACTCAATTCCAATACTCGACCAGCATAAATTACATAAAAATTATAAGCATAAGAAAACATATAAACTTAAATCTAAAATATTATGTTTTATATAGCCCTATCATTACTTAAAAATTCTTAAAGTCCCAAAATGCTATTCCAATCCCATTTTCTGTAGCACTATAGTTTAAAAAATGATTGGGCAAAAGCATAGAATATTTTATATAAGATATTCTGAATGTTTAAATATTATCTTGTCAAAATAAATACACAAAAATCTGAGGCAAATTGAGTTAAATATTGACAGGAACAAGTTCATTGAAGATAAAAATATAGATTAAATTATTATTTCAAGAAAATTTGAAATATAATAAAATTATCACCTTCAGAGCAATGCAAAGTTATAAGTGGTGGATAGTTTTATAAAGAGCATAATGTAGAATTTAAAAGTAACAAATGATAACAGGATTATTTCAAGCAAATACAAAATAAATATGCAGAACTTTATAAAGTGCACAATAAATTCTTTTGAAGCAGTATTTAATAACAATGAAGTTTAAAGCTAATGCATAGTTTATAAAAATATAGCATACTACCAATTCATTTTTATAGCACAGTAAAACATTCGTTTAAGATTTATATTGCACTATATTTAGATAAAGCATTATAAATTTTATTGAGAGCTTGACACTATTTTTCTTCAAAACAGTATAAATATTTTGAAAGCTTTAAAATATTGATAAAAATATTTTTATATTATCTGTCATCATCAGTTAAAAAATATCCAGAAGAATTGTAACATATTTCAGTATGAATAGTCGTTTTATTTTATAATAAGTTAAAACATTTCAAAATGAAGTAGTATATTTTAAAGTATAGGTTTCATCTAATAATAAAAACACAAACAAAAATCAATATTTTTGTAATATATTTTAAATGATAACAATTCTTGGAAGTTAAAAATATAAGTTCTTCCATTTTCGAAATCTAGCCATTGAAACAAACATTTCAATTATTGTTTTAAAAAAATTAGTGCAATGCTATTATTCAAATTTTAATTATAAAGACATGATAAAATATGACAATTTATTTCCATAATACAGCAAATGCACTTTAAATTATCATAGCTGCTTTCATTACTTTACAATATCATTCAAGTTCAGCTAATATTTTATTTCTGTTATCAAACAAATTTAAAATTATGAGAATCATTGATAAATCATAATAAGCAAATATACAGTCTATAGTTAGCTGTAGAAAATAATTTTAGCAAATTGTTTAAATAAATAATCAAAGTTCTTGCATTCAAAAAATGTTAATAACATTAACTCCTATTAAACTTTCAGCACAGATAAATAAAATGTTAAAAGTTAATTAATAATTCATAGCAACATAATTTAATACATCTCTGTGAGAATTTATGGCATGATAAAGCTATGGCATAGCAGATCATTTTTATTAACAATAAGTTGTTTTAAATATTTTCTGCAGCGGATATATTGAAATATTGTAGTGTGATGGTTGGACCCAAAGCAGGAGCACTAAAAGACATTAATAAGCTGTTCATTACTTAAACTATCAAAATAATAAGCAATAAATAAAATTAACAAATGGTGAAATGAAAAAAAATAGAATGTTGTGTGTAGATACATGTTGTCAGTTGTTTAATTATGGTAAGTCAGGTGATACAGATAATTAATGATTGGCATAAAGGGGTGTTAATTAACAATTAATTAATTTAAACTAAATTGATTGACAAGTCAAATATGCTAAAAATAATGTTTTTGTGAAGGTTTGTGATGATGATGTTTTAATTGTATTTATAGTATGGATTATTTTCATCATCTAATATGAGTATTGAATGTCTTTAGAAAAATTTAACTTTATTTAAATAATCCAAATACATTCAACTATTAGTAATAGCACATCAAACAGGCTAGTATATGCACAATGTTTCAAGAGTTATTACTTTTCTCTTTTCTTCAGATTTTTCTGGTCTGACCAATGACAGTACTAGCATGGGAATTGTAGATGAAATATATTGAATCCTGCAACAATAAAAGCAAATCTCTAATAACCTTAATTTTATTTTTAGATGAGTATTCATTATTAACTAAGATAAAATTGAAATTTTAATACTTCTTAATCTATTTGTTATTAAATGTATACATATGTTCTATATCTAAATTAATAGACACCTGATTATTTTTCATTTTAAAATTACAAATCTTTTCAAAATCTTAAAAAGAAAAGAAACAATGTAATTACTAAAATTAACATTCTTTTAAAAATTTATACAAAAAATTAGAAATCTCTTCAACAACAGTATCAATCAAATGTAAATAAATCCTATTGGAAAATCTGTGTAAAATTTAACATCCATTAAGAATTTATTCGTTTTTCAGTCATTTGCATAGCATGTTAAATAGTCCATTGTATTAAAAAAAATTCAATGTGTTATACAACCTATTAAATTCCTCTTAATCAACATATCCAGATTTTTTCCCCAAAAAATATATTTATCAATTGTTTATTTCTCTATCAGGTTTCTTTTAAAAACCTATTTTTTTTTCACAATGATAAACAGTCAGTTTTGTCTTCATGAGATATGATTATATCTTTAAATATTAATTCATTTTAATGTGTTTAACCTCAGCATGACTAATCACAACTTTTATTTAAAACAAATTGATTAAAAAGTAAATAATAATAATCAGTTCTTAGACATCTTAAGTATAAATTAAAGGATGATTATATAATCACTTATCTCGAAGATAAATCTGGTTGTTTTCTCAATATATAGTTGCTTTTAAAGAGAATATTGATAAAGAATCGAATAATGATAAGAATATTTTTTAAAAAAGACATTACTCACTTCATTAAAAATATTTAATAGATATTTTTGAAATATAATATTTAAAATTTTTTAATAGAGTGGAATACTTAAAATTTTATCCAAATAGTTTCATATTATTTAAAATATTTATGAATATTGAAACTCACAACTAAGATTTGTTTTTATTTGGTAGTGTTGCTGAATGAAGTTCTATGTTGCTAAATATTTTTTTAAAAGTATTTATCAATTTTGATAATTACAATGTTTCATCTTTTGAAATTTTTAAAAACTTTAATAATATTAAAATGGAAAATCATTGGGATTATTGTGTTAGACAGAGAAGTTAAGCATTATTGAGTTTCTAGTTCTGTATCAATTAATAATAAATCTTTGACTAGAAATAAAATTAAGGTTTTTAAAGATTTGCTTTTGTTGTTGAAGAATTCTTTATATGTTACTTATAATAGTAAGTTTTACAAAATTAAAGATAGATAGATAATCAATTATATTATTTATTCTTTAATTTTTCTTTTAATATTAATTATTTGGAAGAGAAAAAATATTAATTATTATTATGTATATTTTAAATTGTTTCTTATGTGTATTGATGATTGTTAGTAAAGAAAAATGATAAAACACAATTAATAAATATATTTAACAGTTTTTTTATAACATATATTTTAGAAAGAAAATTAGATTTTTTTATATTAAACTTTTAATATTTGTTAATCATAAAGGATTTAGAAATAATTATTTGGTATGTAATCATTATGTTAATACTAACAATTTAAGACTTACTATTAGACCTGATTGTTATCAATCTGTCTTCCATAAAGTAGCCTGTTTAAGGAATTTTTGTTATAGAAATCAGATATTAAATATTCCTAAATGTTTTTTTTCATTCTTATAAAGATTACTTTTATATTGCTTATTCTGATAAATTTATTAAGAATTTTTTAACTGTTTTTTAATAAGGTTTTAAAAGATAATTACAATTTGTTTGGAATAAGAAAACAGGAAGAGGGTTATTTTAAATAATTTATTGAATAATTCTGTATTATGTTCCTTTTATTTTTCTTGAAACAAATGTAATACAAATGTTAAGCACTTGGTGATGCAAAATAAAAAAAAAACCGTTAGCAGTGAAAACTTTTTGTTAGTATTGATACCATACTCATAAAAATGAATGAGTTAAATTGTGCATAAAGAATGTGATATAAATACCATGTAAATTGTATTCAGATTGCCTGCAAATATATTTACATGACCCCATATTTAGAGAGGAAAAGGCAGATTCCTTTTTGTTTATAGCATTATGATTATTGGCAATATGCCAGGCTTTCATTATCTATTACAATTTATTGAGTAACACAAAAGAGAAATTTGATAAGATTTCCATTCTTAAACTACTTTATATTATTCCTTATGTTTTCATGAGTTTAAATGAAAGAGTAAAGATTAATAAAAGCTGAGTAAAAAATAAATATCTTATTTCTGTATTATTTATTCTTGAAAGAAATACAGATTAAGGGATTTTTTTAAATAAAATGAGATAAAAAGAACTTTAAAAAATCTATATTATTGAAAATGTATTTTACTGAAGCTATTAACATGAAAGCTAAAATCTTTGAAAGATGCACTTTAAACATGGTTTTGTGACAGCCAATCAGATGTAATAATGATTGCATGTGGAACTCTTAATTCTAAAACAAAAACCAGAACTATAAGAAAAAGATGAGACACACCTTCTTCTATGCTTAAATTTATATAGAAATAAGCCAGACTCAAGCATTTTGAACTAAGAGTGTGAAGTTTAAAATACCTTCACATTTAATTCACTAAATATTATATACAAATAAACAACATTAAATCTTTTGATTTATTACAAAGAAATTTTCAAATCTAATGAAATGATAGTAACAAATGTAAATATGTCAAATTTATCAAGTGCAATCAGATAACATTGTAATAACATGAAAGCTAAAATCTTTGAAGGATGTGCTTTAAATATTCTTATGTGACAGCCTCTCTTATGTAATAATGACTGCATGTGGATCTCTTAATTCTAAAACAAAAAACAGAACTATAAGAAAAAGCTGAGACACACCTTCTTCTATGCTTAAATTTATATAGAAATAAGCCAGACTCAAGCATTTGGAACTAAGAGTGTGAACATTATTACAATGTTATCTGCTTGCACTTAATAAACATGATATATTTACATTTGAAGCTATTAACATAAAAACCTTTTAGTATTTAAAAGTAATTGGAATATAAATGGCAGTTATGGAAAATTAATTTAGTATTCATTTAGGTTGTGAGTATGTTTCTTTGCATTTGAGAAGTTTGTCTTGTATTATAAAAATAAATAATATAGATTGAAATATAGACTTTTATTAGAAAAATTATATTATTTATATTGTTATTATTATTATTATTATTATTATTATTATTATTATTATTATTATTATTATTATTATTATTATTATTATTATTATTATTATTATTATTATTATTATTATTATTATTATTATTTCTTTGCATTTGAGAAGTTTGTCTTGCATTATAAAAATAAATAATATAGATTGAAATATAGACTTTTATTAGAAAAATTATATTATTTATATTGTTGTTGTTGTTATTATTATTATTATTATTATTATTATTATTATTATTATTATTATTATTATTATCATTTTATTATTATTATTATTAGTAATAATAACAAGTCAGATGTCACATGACTTATATATAGCTTGCACTTACAAATATGTAAAATTAAGAGCGTGCTAATAACTCTAAACAAGCTTTTTTTTATTTATGATAAATGCTACTACAAGAGAAGGCATTCAAATCATTTTTATCTTGGATTGTCCCCATCCCCAGACCGGTTTCGACCTATGGGTCTCTTCAGTGAGGAGTTGGGACATTAGATCTAAAAAACCAACTCAAGCAAAGCATTTATCTAAAAGATAATTGTTAGAAGAAGATCTAAAACTTTTAGACATCTACATGTCTTTAAAGTCAGCTCTCCAACTGAAAAAATCATATGGGCCTGAACTTAATTCAGATACTCCATATATTAGTAGGCTTAGCTCTTTAATTTAGCTAAAGCAACAACAGCAAAATAATAATAGTAATAATAACAAGTCAGATGTCACATGACTTATATATAGCTTGCACTTACAAATATGTAAAATTAAGAGCGTGCTAATAACTCTAAACAAGCTTTTTTTTTATTTATAATAAATGCTACTACAAGAGAAGGCATTCAAATCATTTTTATCTTGGATTGTCCCCAGTAGCATTTATCATAAATAAAAAAAAAAGCTTGTTTAGAGTTATTAGCACGCTCTTAATTTTACATATTTGTAAATGCAAGCTATATATAAGTCATGTGACATCTGACTTATTATTATTACTATTATTATTTTGCTGTTGTGGCTTTAGCTAAATTAAAGAGCTAAGCATACTAATATATGGAGTATCTGAATTAAGTTCAGGCCCATATGATTTTTTCAGTTGGAGAGCTGACTTTAAAGACATGTAGATGTCTAAAAGTTTCAGATCTTCTTCTAACAATTATCTTTTAGATAAATGCTTTGCTTGAGTTGGTTTTTTAGATCTAATGTCCCAACTCCTCACTGAAGAGACCCATAGGTCGAAACCGGTCTGGGGATGGGGACAATCCAAGATAAAAATGATTTGAATGCCTTCTCTTGTAGTAGCATTTATCATAAATAAAAAAAATAAAGCTTGTTTAGAGTTATTAGCACGCTCTTAATTTTACATATTATTATTATTTTTTTTTTTTTCAAAAAAAAATACTTTATTGATGACCATAGGGTTACATTTTCTATAAGACACTCCGTATACATATATTTTCATTGCTAGTGAGTAGACTAAGTTTAAGTTTGTATCTGTGATGAACAAAAAAAAATTAAATTAGGAGGGAAAGATATTTAAACATTCTTAAGGGGGGTACAAATACATATGTATACGTTACATTTGTGAGAGCTGCTTGCTGTAATCAGAGTTTTCAAAAGTTTTGAGTTATCATTGTTCAATTTGAAAGCTTCAACTTGTATGTCTATTGCAGTGCTGAGTTTAGTTTGCTTTCCCATGTTTGAGTTCTGATTTTGTTGTTACTTTCCTCTATATTAATAGTATGCAGTCAAAGACAACATTCTCTGTATTTGTAGATAACATGCCACATCTTTTTTCTTTTCAAAAAAATATTGATGGATGGCATAGATTGTTGGTTATCAGGAGTCATCTTAGAGGTTTGATTGTTGTGTTATCATGTGTTATCAGTGACCAGGTTGCTGCATAGATATCTGGATGTGCAATGTTATTGTCTCTGGCTTGTAGTTTTGCCAGTTTGATATTGAAAGTTGATGGACGCTGCCTTGTGTTGTTACCTAAGGTGAATATGCATCTAGTGCACTCGTACGCATAAAGCACAAAAGTGGCTGCACAGACTGATGGAAAGAGCCTTTGCAATATGAATTAAAGATTGTTTGAAGGGTGGTGTTAGATTTTCTATATGCCCCTATTATAATAAAGTGAATTATGTCTAGTGCTGGACAAAGATAGAATAGATCTTGCTGTGTTTCTTCAGCCCTGTGACACAGGGGACAAAAAGGATCTATGTTAGTGTATAGTCTCTGGTATCTCAGAAAATATGTCATGGGCAGTGCATGTAGGTTTAGTCTCAGCAAAAAATCAAAATACTTTGGCTCCAGGGACCATTTTTTAAACTTACAGAGTAATTGTATATTGTTTATTTTCAGCATTGTCAGACTGGTGTCATGGCTTGGATCTGGATGAATTAATGAATAAATTTGCCAATATGAATGCTTCTATATTGTCTGAAGAGAGATCTGTGGAGATGTGGTTTTTATATAATTGATCATTGATGATAGTTGGTCATAGGCAGGGGATGGTCTATCTGTTGGTGTTATTTGAAGTAGGCACTCAAGCATTGGAAAGTGTTTGACTATGGATGCTATTAGGTTTGTAACCTTCTGTAGATGGAAAATATAAATACTATGAAGTCCTAGTCCATTGTTGTTTTGCAGATATTGACACAGTCTTCCTCTGCCACAATTTCTTATTACATAGAGAAGAGATTTTGTTTATAAAACCTTTAGAAAAGGTGATAATGGGTGGGTAATAGATTATTTTTGTTATGGCTAGCTAGTTAAATAGCTGGATCTTGGATTATATTGAAAGATATGCCTTTGAGAGTGAAATAGTAATTCACTGTTTCTTCTTTGAGTTTATTTTGGATCTTGATCCTCATTGCCTTTACGCTCATATAAAAGGGAAATCCCCAAAAAAGCAGATGGCTTTCTCCCATATATGCCTGTGTACTGCTTTGCATTATAAAGTGACCAAACTGCAGTCTTATTTAGATTGACCCTGAGTTTGTGTGCAGCTGCAAAGTCTTGTAGTATTGTATGCAAGGCTGGTAGGTGTTTTTTATATGGGAGGAAGACAGTTATGTCATCCATATAAGCGATACATATTACCTGCTGAGATGTGTTTGGTATTTGTATGCCAATGAATGTTTTCTGGATTTTTACTAATAAAGAGTTGATGTAGAAAGTGAAAAGTAAAGCACTCAGGGGAGATCCTTGTCAGATTGATTGTGTTGGAATAAAACATTCAAAATTTTTGCCACTGAGTGTAATATGTATATCCTGATTTAACAACAGGTTGGTTAAAACATATAAAAGAGTATGAGGTATTGTGATGGCAGCCAACATTTTAATTAATATCTTGATTGCCACGGAATCAAAAGCTGACTCAATGTATATTTGAACTGCAACTGCCCTGTACTTTTTCCGGCCTCACACTGATCCCAATACAGCTTTGAAAAGGAGTGCTTAACGGATCGTTGTTTAAAGAGATCTTAGGATTTTAACCAAAGAAAACCCTGAAACCAACACATCTCGGACTTGCAGTCATATATATATATATATATATATATATATATATATATATATATATATATATATATATATATATATATATATATATATATATATATATATAAAGAACAGTAAATATTGGACAATCCAAATTAATTTGTGTTTTAACTAAATATATATTTTTATGATTTTTTTTTAATAATATTCATTGCTCAACGTAAAAAAACACTTCAATGGTGACCCCCCCCCGGTAATGTGACCAGCAGAACAGCGCCAATATGCTATCCAAGCCTATGCAAATTACAGGTAAAGCAAAAACATATGCCAACATAGCTAAAAATAATTCACAAGAAAGGAATTTTTCTTCGGAAAAAAATAATTTACAACAAAAAGAACACAATCAAGTTGCAATTTCAGAAAAAAAATGAAGTTTTCCATCGCTTCCGAAAAATAAATACTAATGATATTTTGCAGCTAGATATACAAACGCAAGAAAATCAATGCCCCCCCCCCTGCCACTCAGTGGAATAATGATGATTTGAAATTAATATGTGAACAGATTAATAATATGATCCCACGTGGCCTTCATACGTCATTCAAAAGATTTTTTTCTCCTCGTTCAATAATATTATCAGCTACAGATGCAAATTTATCGCTATATAAATTTCCTAGAAATTTACTTTATGAAGCAATAACACTACACGGACTTTGGGATTGCATACTAAGGATTGCTGATCATCCTATCTCACGATATTTAATCCTCGAAATTTTATCAAGAAAGCCAAAAAACCGGTTTCAAACCACCATTAAACTTTTGGCAACTATGCACTCATTGCAGTAGATCCAGATCAACATAACCAAATTATTGGCATACTCAAGAATGCATACCTTGGATATGACATCAAAATCTTTCAGAAAATGATGCAGCCATTTGGAAAAGTCATAGCATTCAACCCAAATTATATGAAAGATACACCAGTGGTTGTATACATCAATAGCTTTGATTTCAAGCTGAGATTACATCCAAAAATGCTGAGCCTCTTCATAAGAGGGCTTAAACCCATATGTTACACATGTGGGAAGTGAGGCCACTTGGCAATGCAATGTGACATCAAAAACAATCCACAATCGCAAAAAAACAAATGAAGTGCTCAACCCCACTCATACTGAAGACAGCAACTGTATATATAATGATAGCATAAATCCAAATATTTACAACAATATGCAAACAACTTTTCCACCTGAGGAAACACTCTCACTCCCTCTCATTAATCAAAATTCAAATGAAAAAAAAAAACATGGAAGAACTAAACAGCTACCATCTGGAAAAACAATGTGATAACAGAAAGAGTCTACAATCACAACAGACAAATAATCAGCTCAACCACACACAAACTGAAGATATCAGTCACACTCACATAGTCAAGATAAATTCAGATATGGATAACCAGATGCAAACAATTTCTTCTTCTGAAGAACTGCTATTACTACCTCTCATAGATCAAACTACAAAAAACCAAGACATCAGTATAAATGAACCAAACATAATGCAGCACATAAATCCAAATGTCACACAAGCAACTTAAAATAACAGAAGCAATTTTCAAAACTTACAATGCATGGATGATTCAAATATTAATCCAACTGAAATATCACAAAGCACTTACAGTGAAACACAAAGTACCAATAGAACAAACATCACACACACAATTAAAAATAACACATCAACATATATCATGGAAGCAATCATGCTTTGCCTTCCACAAGTTGAAGTAAGTACAATAGAAGAAAAAGGGCTAGGTCACCCAAAAAAAAGCAAAAACAAAAAATTAAAAACAGAAGAGCACAACAACTCACAAACAGAAGAGTACAACACTGCATCATCATTAACCAGAATTAAAATGGATGACTGGTCACCAATGGACATCACTTCTATCTAACTAAACAATGAAACTCCAACAATGTACAGTGCATACAATAAAAACTGCCCACTAACATATTTTGAAATGTGAACAATCCCAAAATACAACCACAATGAAGGACAAAATAACAGCTTTTAATGTGTGGGGTTTAAACTCAGCAAACATACTACATCAACTTAGAGAATGGACAAAAATCACACAGACACATATATTAGTACATCTGGAAACAAAAATATATAGTGGATCACAAATTGACCCAGCAGTGCATCTTCATGCTGAAGAATTCTTTGCATGCTCCAGGGATGTGTCATCACCTGTGGGTGGAACTGGCCTACTAATAACTCTAATTTTCTCAATCACATCATTTAGAATCATATATATCAATGCAAAGTTGTTGATAGCTACATTTCATCACCAGGAAAACACTCTCAACATAGTTTTCACCTACATCCTACCTGAAACATCATCATATCAAACATCATACTCACCATCAACTCACTGCTAGCATCAACTCCTTATCCGACTATCATCATGGGAGATTTTAACATGAAGTACACAGATTTCATCACAAAATGGCTGCATCAAATTGCTAATATTACTCATGAGTGCAAAGGGTTTTTTACCACCAAACACAGTATCATTCCATAATAACTGGCACACATCTTTAATTGACCTTTGGTTCTATTCTCTAATTCTGCATCATTACTTCAGCCTCAAGCTCAATCCATCCCTATTCTCAGATCACTCTGCTCAAACTGCAACACTTGATCTAACTGAAATTCAGCCAACTATACTACCACTTGGAAAAACAATGAGAATTCTAATACCAGCATCCACTACAGAATCCCTTTTTTCTGAAACATATATTATGCTCCATAAACTTGAACAGTTACAGCTAAATAGTGTGCAGAGATATCAGGCAAACATATATATACTTGCATTCAATATTGATCATGTCACCAAAAAAAACCTCCACCGTCCAGGCTATTAGCTCTGGTAGATGAACTTCACAAAATGATAACAATGTCTAAACCCACACAAAATACATATCAGCATATATATATATATATATATATATATATATATATATATAAGCTCACCCAGGCATGTAACAGCACATGTGCAGCACTTAAAGACTACCTAGCCTTCAAAAAAAAGCAAAATCTGCCTCAGTCAACATCAGACATGGACTAGAGGCTACATCAGATGGGCCATGAGTCCCCCCTCCATCATTATTGTGCCTATGGCACTTCAAACTTGGAACAATTATACATGCAGCACATAACATGATTAAACCTATTTATAAGCATTTCAAAGAGAATCTTCAGACCCATCAACTTTTCAACCCACCCCCCCAATTATTTTGGATCACCTGAAACAAATACACTATTTACCATTAATGAATTTGCTTTGAAGCTTGCCACTCTGCCCAATGCATGGCATCCAGGCACTCATGGCATACTAAAATTTGTGTATGAGCACCTTAGCTATACAACTACTCAAGTGTTATGTAATCTTGCAAACTATCTCTCACAAAAAATATACAACATTTAAAATCATTATCCAATTGCAATAGTACCATTTAATACATTATCCAATTGCAATAGTACCATTTAATAAGAAACCAGCTCCAATAACCACCCTTAATAATATTTGGCCTATCTCCATAGGCCCAAGCCATCAAGATCATTGAGAAAGTCATTAAAGACAAGATTGAGCCATATCTGCTCCCGTTGATTTCACCATATTAGTTTGCAAGAAAGCTATTATTATTATTATTGTTATTATTATTATTCTTATTATTATTATTATTATTATTATTATTATTATTATTATTATTATTATTATTATTATTATTATTATTATTATTATTATTATTATTATTATTATTATTATCATCATCATCATCATCATTATTATTATTATTATTATTATTATTATTATTATTATTATTATTATTATTATTATTATTATTATTATTATTATTATTATTATTATTATTATTATTATTAAGTGACACTGTTTGTACTGAGTCCTACCATTAATATGAATATCTGTTTCAAATGTTCTGTTATCTGAATATTTACTTCATGTATATTCATTCCTGGCATTAATGAATCCTACATTTAATTTTGACCATTTTTAAATTTTTTTCACTGCTAACTTGTAAAAATGTATATACTTTTCTAATGGATTAATTATTCAGATATTAGCAAAAATGCAATAATATGAATCTGATTATATGCACTTGAAGTGAGAATTGAAACCTATTTTAATAAAGTATTCATTTATTTGTTTTCCTTCATATTTACAGTAAGCTCAAAGCTCTTTCCTGGCACAACAGTCCATATTTTTTCCTATTACCATTTTTAATGCTATTTTAATTCATATCTGTAGATATGAAACATAACTTCTTCACCAATTCTGGATTAAGTTTTTAAACTTATGTTAATACATCCATTAATAAAAACAAAAACAAGAAACTGATCATGGAATGAAGATTGAAAGTCATTCTTCTGTTCTAAATACTGATTATTTAATTTTACAATTAAAGACACTAAAGCAAATAATGAATATTCTTTTTGTTTAAACAATTTGTTTTAGATTTGTTACTACAACTCTGGAAGCTATTAGTTTATGATGAATGTCTTACATTCTGGATTTTTTATTGCTGACAAATAACACAATATTCCTACTTTAAATATTATGCATTAACACATTTATGTATTTAGTGGGACCATATTTTATTTCCTGGGATAGTGTTTAATATCTTTCTTTGTTATGAGACATTTATCTATTTATATATTTATTTGTAAGTTTGATAAGCTCCAATTGTTATATACTCCTAAGTGTATGTTTTATAATTTTTCTCAAATATCTGAATTTATTATAAAATACTTGTTTACACTAGTATTATATTTGAACAAATATTAGAATTTATTTTACGGATCTCCATAATGTTAATATCTAAAAGACATATATTGAGTAAGTCTAGTGATGGCAATTAAAATATTGCTATAAAAATAAACATCATTAGATTAAACTAGAATTCATTGATAATTCTAAGATTTTCCACACTAGTTTCTTACAGTAAAAGTAATGACAGCAATGATGTATAAATAATTTTTTAATATAGATTAATATTTTAAGAGTATGAAGTGTGCATGTGAATTTACACATTATATTATTTTTATATAAATAATATGTTGAAAACATTAAGCAAGTTTTGTTATTGATGTTATATTAGAATATTAACTATAAATTGCATAAATATTTTTTTTAATTTTCTGATTTAAGACAATGTGAACAATAATGAAAGTTTTTCTGAATAATCATCAAAGTGTGAATTTCTAAGAGCCTAGTAAATCAATTAGAATACCTTTTAAAAATAATAATAAATAAATAAAAATTCCCAATTTGAAACATATTTGTAGTTTAATTATTATTCATAAATCAAATGATATAAAAATAATCAATAATTTATCTAAGTATACTAAAATAATATTGTGATCTGCAAACACATACAAGTTGTGAAAAAAACTAAACAAGATAAAATAAATATTAAAAATATTTAATATATTTTTTCTTTATTTACATAAACATTAGAATGTTTAATATTACAGCTATTATGATATATAATTTTCAGAGTTATAAAAAAATAATATATTTTTTCTGATTCTTGTTATACTTACACCATTTGCAATAGAACACTAAACAGTGTTATCCCTCTAAATGTAATAATAATTGGTAAGAGGATCATATTTTATAACAAATATTATAGATTAATTAATCATTTAAATATGTAGAAACAAGTTGTTGTATGCAATTAAACATAAAAAATAAAATAGAAAAAAAAAGATTTGTAAAGAAATATTTAATAATAATAATAATTTAGAATTTAAGAAAATTGAATGCAAAATGCAAACAAAATATTATTGATTAAATTTTCAAAAACCAAATGGGCAAAAGAGGTAATAATAATTTAAAAAAAAAAAAAAATGTAGGTTTTTTAAAAAAGAGTAAAAAAAAAAATATTGGGAAAAGTTTTTGAACAATAAAAAATTAAAAGAAAAAGAATTTTTTAAACGTATATAAACTTCAGAAAAAGATAAAAAAAAATAAAAATAAATATAATGGATACGAAAAATCAAAATGAAAATAAATAAACAACTTTAATATATATATATATATATATATATATATATATATATATATATATATATATATATATATTAAATAAGTATAAAATTTGTCTTGATGTGTAAATGCAATTTATTGTTAAAAAGTATCTAAAAATTGAATCAATAAAAAAATAAATGGAAATAAATACAGTCAATATATTCTTATAACCTATCTAACTTTTTTAGATAAAAAATGTTCCAGATTAAGAACACGTACAATGATAATTAAATAGTATTCATCTTGAAACAACTATATACTGACAAAAATGTAAAACAATATTAAATAATAATTATTAATTTTAATATTCATTAGATATACTAATTAGATATGTATATTAAATATATATTTTTTATTAACGTGGATTAATTATAGTCATCAAAACTGTAAAATAAACCAATTAATTAACTTTCCATGACTTTCTAACCATTATATATATATATATATATATATTCTAACCTTGCCCGTGTGCATCTTCACTTCCAGATAATATATGATATGAAATAAAATGGGTTCTATCTCAGTTAATAATTCATAACTAAAATATTCAGCATTAAAATTAAAATATTCCACTCGCTCAAATTTAAAATTCGAATAAGGTTCAATTTATAATAATATATTAAATAAATATTTAATATTTTCATGAGACTTGAAGTGAAAATACAGGTGACAAGATAGATTACATTGAGCCAATATCCCAAAAAGGATACTACCTCAATGGTATAAGAACCCTATCCTTCCTTATTACTATTTCAAATAACAAACTCATAGTATTCTTACGACTTTAATAACTTCTACTTACTAAGATTAAACTAATAATTAAGTCTTAATCTTCTATTTGTAATAATCTAGCTCAATAAAATAATCTCAGGTTCATAAAGTTTATTCTAAGTTAATTTAAAAATACGGTAGTAAAATATGAGAAGGGATTTTATGTCATAATCTACTACACTGAAACTAATAATAATAAATAAAAGTAATAATATTCTTCATTGTTTAACTAATTCTGTATATCTTTTCTTTTTACTATAATTTTATTACCATAATAAAATAATTTTATATAATTTTTACCTTCATGTGATGATATAATAAATACGTGGTAGCATTTTAATAATCTGACAAACAAAATATCTGTGGCAACTGATAGCATATAATTTAATATAATATTGTGATAACTGATTTATGACCAATAAAATAATGTAAGATTATGATTATTTAATTATAATGAATACCAATAAAATATTTAAAATTCTTAAAATAATTCTCTATTTATCTTTTGTGCAAAATTATATATTTGTTTCGATTATTATGCATATATCGTGATTTCATGCAGCGATGTGGAGAAATAAATAACTCGGACACAAAATTTTTGAAATAACAAAATTTAACAAAGTTTATTACTAATAACAAATAAATAAACAATTTATTTACACTATTTACAGTGGATATCCTTAATTTTTTTTTATTTTACAGTTTGATCTACCGGGTTATAATATATATATATATATATATATATATATATTATATATATTATATATATATATTTCAATTATATCTTTATTTAGATTTAGGACAAAAAAAATGTTACTATTTGGTTTCTCATTATGATTAACTTATTACAAATATATTTATCTACTTTATTAGCAACAGCATTTTATCATTAATATTATTAAACTATCTTATTTTAAAAATTCATACTTAGAAAAACATTCTATAGAAAACAAAATTTTATAATGAGTATGGACTTCTCAAAATATTAAAATAAAATTTCATCTTGCAAAGTCAAAGATGTTACACAAAATATTATCCAAAAATTCAGCACTAGATTTTAGTATTTATCACACAATGTTTACTAATCATAATATATTCTTCTTTAAGCCTTACTTTAGTTTAATATAAGTGTAATCATTAATATATTTCTGTTAATCAATAAACAAAAATATACTATGCATATTGTTTACATAATTTACTTTGTACTATTATATTTTAAAAAAAATATGCAATACTTATTTTTCTCTTTAAAAAAATAATACTAAAGCATTTAAAATTATTATCACTTTAAAGAAAATATCTTTGTTTAGATACTTTATTTTAAAAAAGTTTACATTTCATTTCCGAAATAAAATTCAAAATATATTCGATGATTCTTTTCTTTCCTTAGGATAATTTGGATCTTCAATTTTAAGTTATAATATTCAGCTCCTTATAAGCAAATAAACTAATCTTATCCAAAAACGATAGCATAACCTTAGTTCTAAATTATTTATCATTTCTTTTAAAATATCTTACTAAACGGTGCAGTTACATGAAATAAAGATAGCGAAAACAGATGCATAGGATTAAGGAAGAAAGCTAGAGTATTACTCTTAACATATCTCAAAATCATGGTACAGTGTGAAGAGGTATGATATTTACTTGCCTAATATCCTCTAATACAGGGATGATGTTAAAGCTATTTCTTCAGCTTTATTAGAACATCAAATATTTAAAGAAATATAAACACTGTCCAAATAAAATGTGTATCAGTTACAGGGCTATGTTAACTATGCTGATAACCACATAAAAACTAAATATTATTTCCATTCCTTATAACATCCTATTTCTTAAAACATCATCTTGGTTTCCTGTTCACTAAGTACTTCCAAGCCACTATCTCAACATTATTTCTCAAGATTTTTCTACATCTTACATCGATAAATAACTATCTGCATTTACAAAACAATAAATAAAATTCATTAATAGTTAAACAATCTAGCTGTTCTACAAGAAAAGTCTGTCCACTTCATCATTCTATATGTCTAATCATATACAATCTACTTAGACAATATTTGAATATCCTAACATGAAAATTTTAAAAGAATCACATAATTATTTGTTATGTTGGATTATATCACTAATAAAAAAAAAAATAAAAAAATTGTTGTATGCATATTTTCAAATCAATCCTATCTCATAATGTTTTTTAAAATGTTGTATAAAATGCATTTACATTTATAATAATAAAAAAAAAAACTTTTACACTTCATCCTTACAATTCATAGATGATCTAAAAAAAAACAAAAAAAAAAATACATTATAAATTATCAATAGTTATTATTATTACCAATAACCTTTATCTAGTCATCGTGTTCAGTAGGCTTCCTTTGTCCACTTGAGCATTGCAGATATAAAAAAAATTCACACCCATACACTTTCTATTAAAATATTTTTAGCTAAATTATTAGATTGTTATATTATTAAATTTTAATATTAATAAATTAATGTTTTTATGTTTTTCCTAATCTTATATAAAAAATTTAGATTTAAACTAGGTTAACAAAATAAAAGGGATCAAAACTATATTTACATATTTTCTTGACAATAGTTCCTGATAAGTCCAAAATGTTTATTATTTTCTCTAGAGTTTTTAAAAATGTTCTCCAAGTGCGTTAAAGTTTAAAACAAAATAATTATTAATCCATTTAATAAAATTTATAGAAAATAATCCTTGGTTTTGGTATTTAGGATGATAATTATTAAATCATAATATTAATTAATCCCATGAAGCTTCTTAATCTTCTCTACCAATATTCTCTGCATATCCGATGCATCAATCCATCTAATTTAACTTCAAAATATTCGATGAACTTTTAAGTACTATTTGCATTTCCATGGATCCATTTTTCATTCAACTATGTGTTCACTTTTTTATATATGTTTCCTTCTTGATACATTTAAACTTTTGTTTGGTATTTTTTATATATCACTTTAAAAAAAAAATAAAAAAAAATGTTACCTTCAGAAAGGATATAACATTTTACTCCTTTTGATATAATATTATATAAAATAATTCATGCAATATACAATTGTCTTATTACTATTTAAAAAATAAATCTTGGATAGTCTTATAAATAATAATGCGTCTCCAATTTTTTCATTAGACTCCATATGATGTCCGTGCTGTGGTTTTTTTTTATGTACCAAAAAAGTTCTCCGGTTATGCATAAATAAAGCTGTATCAATAAATTTTTCAAATATTTTTTTCAGTATTACTATTTATATCCATTTTATTTCGTAGTATATCCATTTTTTATTGCGTAGTTTAGGTTAAACTTTTAGATAAAATACGACTGGTAAGTACTTTAAAAAATTAGAAAATCATCTCCACGAAGTTTCTAAATATATAATTTTTTTTTTAAACTTTCTTTTGCAAAACACTTTAAAATTATCAATTAGTTTTTGCAAAATAAACGATAAAAAAGCACCAAAAAAAATGACTTTCTCAAGTTTCAATACATTATTAATCTCCCCTATACCCCGTGCAATTCATATTTATAGTCTGTAAGAATACCTATTCCTATTCGTTAATTCTTACTTTAGCTTGAGAACAAATTTACATATTTCCAATTTCAAGTAGAATTGAATTTCAAAATTAGAAATTATAAACGTAATAAAATTTTAAAAATATTATTTAAAATATTACTTTTGAATCAATTATTATTTTATTAAAATTATTTAAACATTTAAAATAACTTTTAAAATAACCTTAATAACCTATTCCATTTAGCTATTTTTATTTAAACAAAATATTTAATTTTTATTATATCTGTATTCATCTTTATTACATCACTTAAAACATTACATACGATAGTTAACTTAATATTTATTATTATTTGCTTTTATGATAGGTAATAATTACATCCAGTTCTATAATGCTATTTCAAAATATTTTAAACTTTATTATTAATTCAAACAAGCAGTGTGTGAAAGTATATAGTATACAAGTCACATGATTAATAACTTTGACAGACAATTTTTTTAATCTATTTCTCTGCCTAGATTTATATAATTGATACACTTATTATATTATATAATATAATTATAAAATTTGGAAGAACATTTTAGAGAATATAGAATTAAATACAATTCTCACCATCATAAAGTTTATTTTTAAAATATACTATATTAATTTTTGTTTATTAAATATGATTATAAATTTAAACACTGTATTTATTAACTTATCAGTTTTAAACTATTAAAATCGAATTTATTAAATATACTTTTAATTTTTATAGCTGTGTTATTTAATATGGCCAGCTTTTACAACCATATGAAACAATATTTAAAGCTTTATATAACTATTTTTAAATGATTTTATATACTACGTATTCTCTTTAGCTTCAAATTGTACTTTAAAAATATAATTGACTTAATATAATTAATGTATTAAAAGAACATATTCTAAATTTAAAATTTTTAGTAATTATCTGCTATGAACCATTACTGGCCTATAAAAAAGGGCACATATATATATATATATATATATATATATATATATATATATATATATATATATATATATATATATATATATATATATATATATATATATATATATATTAGTAAAATTCAGTCATATATCACATGACCTATATAGCTTGTATTACCAATATGTAATATATAAAGAGCCAGCTATTAGCTCTAAACAAGTTTTTTTTTTTTTTATGATAAATGCTACAAGAGAAAATACATGAAGCTTTTATCTATGATGGTCCCCAACCCCAGAACGGTTTCGAGCTATGGCTCTTATCAGTGAGGAGCTAGGACATAAGATTCAAAATATTAACTCAAGCCAAGCATTTATCTAATTCTTAAATATTAAGAAAAAGATCCAAATCTTCAGACACCTACATGTCTTCAAATTCAGCTCTTTAACCAAAGAAACTATATGAGCCTGAACTAAATTCAGAGATCCCATATATTAGTAGGCTTAGCAATTTAATATAGCCAAAGCCCTAATAGCAAAATTATAATAGTAAAAATCAGTCATATATCACATGACCTATACAGCTTGTATTACCAATATGTAATATATAAAGAGCCTGCTACTAGCTCTAAACAAGCTTAATTTTTTATTTTTATGATAAATGCTACAAGAGAAAATACATGAAGCTTTTATCTATAATGGTCCCCATCCCCAGACCGGTTTCGAGCTATGGCTCTCAACAGTGAGGAGCTAGGACATAAGATTCAAAATATTAACTCAAGTCTAGCAATTATCTAATTCTTAAATATTAAGAATAAGATCTAAATTGTTTATAATTATAATTATAATAATTTTGCTATTAGGGCTTTGGCTATATTAAATTGCTAAGCCTACTAATATATGGGATCTCTGAATTTCGTTCAGGCTCATATAGTTTCTTTGTTTAAAGAGCTGAATTTGAAGACATGTAGGTGTCTGAAGATTTGGATCTTTTTCTTAATATTAAAGAATTAGATAAATGCTTGGCTTGAGTTAATATTTTGAATCTTATGTCCTAGCTCCTCACTGATGAGAGCCTTAGCTTGAAACCGGTCTGGGGATGGGGACCATCATAGATAAAAGCTTCATGTATTTTCTCTTGTAGCATTTATCATAAAAAAATAAGCTTGTTTAGAGCTAGTAGCAGGCTCTTTATATATATATATATATATATATATATATATATATATATATATATATATATATATATATATATATATATATATATATATATATATATATATATGTTGTTTTCTATAATAAAAAATAATGGGAAAAAAATTAAAGCTGTTTTTAGAATAAAAAAGATTATTATTGAAAGTCAGTTCAAAAAGGCTTATTAATTTTCAAAAATGTACAAAAAATATGACTTCTTATTTTTGTTAATTTAATTATAAATTTATTTATTGTACCGTACTTAGTACTATTTTTAAATTTGTGTGTCTTTAAAATAAAATAAAAATTGGTAATTAAATAAATTGGATTTCATTCTAAAATAAAATGTGGCAATATTGGAAACTTAAATTATCATTTTATGATTTTATTTGAATTAAAAGTAATTTTTTTACTTGATTAATAGTATCAAATATTTTTAAATCATTTTATTACTTTTTTTTTTCACTTCTTAATCACTTTTAAAATGGATTCATTTTTATTTATTTCTTGATAATATTTTCTACAACAGAGAGGTAAAAAATATTAAAGAGGTTAATATTTATAAAATCGGTTTATAAACTACCCAAAGTATATTTTTATTAAGTTCGTTAAAAAGTAAACATAATCTGTAAAAATTTACTAAGAATATGAACACAGTACTATATATACTATGTTCTATTAATTTATATATCTATATATGTACTAAAATGTACTAACTATGTGGTTAAATATGTTTGAATAATATAGATGCTCAGTCAAGACTTAAAAAATATTGTCAAGAAATAAATATAAAATGAATGCACTGTAAAAAATGACTATAAAAAGTGTATTAAATAGTATATATAAATAATTTTATTATAATTTATTTAAGTCAAAAGCATATCATATTTCTTAGTATCTGTATATGATTGCATAAAAAAAAAAATAAAAAAAAAATATTATTAAATATATTTTAAGATCAAAACATATTACAATAATTCTATTTTCATAAGGAAATCATGAAAAAAAGTCTTACTCACTGGCTATTGCAACTGACTAAGTAGCAAGTTTCATTTATTAATCTGTGGTATCTCGAAAATTAGATAGATTGTGTGTGTCCATGTACTTGAAAAAATAATCTTAAATCTAATTGAAATCTGACAAGTATTTCAAGATTGTCTAGCTAAGATTTTAATCCAAATCACACACTATAAAGTAGTATAAATGAAAAAAAAAATATTAAAATATAAATGCTTTCATTAATAACTGTCCCCAGATCTCTTGAAAATAGTTTGTGGGGCAAAGAACATCAAAATGTAATAAATTCTTAGGAATAGAACAATGAATGTCTTAAATAAATAAGACAATTGATTTTGTAATACTGGATATAGTCATTTACTTTGAGAAATAAGTCATTAATAAATACAACTAAATATTCAAAAATTAATAATTATAGTATTGGAAGGTGGAAGAACTAATATAAATATATTTAATATTCTCCAATGAATATGAAAATAAATTACATTTCTATTTTGATTATTTTAAAATGTATCTTTTAGCCACTGTTATTCTATGAATATTTGCAAACATTATGTTCATAAAAAAACTATGCATTATAACTTATGACTCATTTTAGAGAGATCTATTACCATAGTGCAGCAAATATTGTTATGATTATATTCAAAATAAATTTGAATTTGGAAGCTTGGAAATAAAATGACTTTTTAGTTTCATCAGTACAATAAGGACTACTAAAATTAAAGATAAATTCTGAATTTTTTTTTTTTTAAGTCATTGAACTCTACAGTTCAGAAAATAAAATTTGCTTAATAAACAACATTCAAAACTTTTTGAAACATAGCATTATGGTCTTTAAAATAATTCAAATTGCTATAGAGTTTTTGTTAGATAATTAATGATTTGTGACTTATATTTAATGGGGATATTTTTCTAAAAACTATAAAATAATCTATTGATTTGTCAAATAATGGTGTTATCTATATCTTACTTGGTATCTTTTTTGAAAAAAAATAATTATTAACTAATAATAATGTCACATGTACCTGATATGTTGATAATGTTTTTGCATGTCTATCCTGAAAATTTATTCACATTCTTAGTGCTTTAAATAAATTCTCTAAAATTAATTGTCTGAAAGATATTAATAAATATATTAATGTTTTATATATCGGAATGCAATTTTAATGTATATATTGAACATTACATGTAATTAGAAATGATTTGAATCCAGACTTTCAAGCTCCCTTCAGCTATCCATTCCACCTTATATAACCAACATTCATGACCACATACATGTGAGAAAGATAAATGATCTCCCAGTATAAGATTTTAAAAAGAACAAGTTGAAGTAGATGATTATAAAGTCTCAAGTATTAAGAATTATCTATTCTTGTTATAAAATATTTATTCCATTTTATAATAAAATGGCAAATTTGAAAGACTTTATTTAGAAATTCAAAATTCTTCAAATTTGTAAATAATCAAAAATTAATATAGAGAATCATAAAAATGATTTGATCAAAGTTGAATATCCTAAAAATATTCTGATAAGCAAAATACAAATAAATAAATAAAATTAGAAATATAACAACTTACACAGAAAAGTAGCATCTCTATTGATTAAAAGTTTAATATCAATTTCTGATGTTCTTTATTTTTACAAGACTTATCAACAATCTCAAGGACAAGTTAAATGATATCGTGACTCAATTGACATATGCTTTGTACTACCCAGTTTCTCAAGTAACATATTATAAATATGTATAATAAAATTTAAAAATCAGAATAGATGAGCATATTCCCATATGCTAAAACAATAGTGAATATGCTTTTTTTTTTATTATGACAACGAAACCGGTCATTTGTTTGAAACGTTTGATTTCAAAATAATTTATCATGCGACAAATGATAAAAAACATAAAAGTGAAAAGTTTAACATGCAATTTATATGAAATATTTTATTAATGTAAGACCAATAGCATTCCTTTTAATATTAACTGGTATTTGAATTTTCAGGGAATATATATAAATTATAATTTGCTATAATAAATTTTGATACAACTTTGAGGAAAATGCATTGCATCTAAAGTTATTCACTTTTGTAGAATATAATTTTATATTTAATTACTACAGTTCATATATATATAATTTTTGGGTTAAACAGTGTGCTGTTATTAATTAATTCTCAACATTTTGAGGAAAAAGCATTTACCATTATCAAGGTTAACTTTTCAAAAAAAAAAAAAAGGTCTTTATCTTCTAATATAAACTTAAACTCAATTAATAATGAATCTGCCAAAAATAAACACTTTTTAATCCATATATTCTGAATGCTCAACTACGTCATGTTCAATCTCATTTTTTATCTTACACTCAAACTTGTTACTATTTGAGATCTAACACTTTTTTTTTGAAAAGTTAACTTTGACAATGGCAGATGCTGTTTCAGCAAAACATTGAGAATTAATCAAAGCTAACCCACATTTTAACCCCCTCCTTTGCAGAGCAGGGCGATTCTTTCTATCCATGAAGAAGAGAAAACAAACAAAAAATTTAAATAATACATTAACTCAAAGCCATCCACAGGCCTACCAAACTCATTATAAAATGGATAGAGCACATATACTGAACTAACCATAACAATAACACCAGTATTTGCTATCAATTCTATTGTTTTCATAATTAAAGGAACAAATAAATAATTGAGGAAAAATTATGCATAGTGATAATTATATCTTCTCTCGAGTATTATAATTATATGGAACCATTTCTTCTATTACAACCTCATCTAATTAATGAAATAAACTTTTCTTAATCATCAGTTAGTGATTCCAATGTTTTCTCTGTCAGTGATAATATATTTATTTTATTTTATATTCTACATAATAACCAAAAGATAACTTATATATATATATATATATATATATATATAAGTTATCTTTTGGTAGAATATAAATTACGATACATTACATATATATATATATATATATATATATATATTGTAATGGAATGTACTTGCTGCATTCCATTTAAATTGAAGAAAGAAGGCCCCAAATATTGGGAAACCCAAATATAATGGAATGTATCTTTATATGATCTCAAATGAAAATAAACATATGAACTTTTGCAACAATAATCATTAGTTAACCAAGCCCCTAACTTTGATACACCAAATGTAATGAATAATTAAACGAACATATTATGCTGACCACGTTGTGGCGTCCAAATGTAATGGAACATACTTTTACTCCATTATACCAATCATCAGTTAACTGGGACCAACAGTTTGTGGTTCCAAATGTAATGGACAATATGTCATATATTACATATTATACCTCAAATGTAATGGAACATCAATATATGAGAAGAAAATAATGCTTCAAACATTGGATGATAAACGTAATGGAATATATATAATCTAAATGAATCCAATTGTTGAGAAAGCCTAATATAATAAATTGTATAATTTAAATGAAGAAAAACAAAATTATCCCAGTTATATTTAAATAAATTGTTTATAGGCCCTTTCAACTAGCTATACATGAAATAAATCTAAAATCATAGAGAGCAATGAGATTTATCATTATAATTTATTTTCAAGGTTGATATAACTAACTAATCAAATATATATCAGAAACAAAGGGAATTCTATTAAATCCAATATACACATCTATTATGTAAATGTATGTATATCTAAACATATCAATGAATAATAATATGTGTAAGTGGCCTAAAGACTAAACAATAAGTGGAATATGAAGTTATCCTCTATTAAATTGTGAATTCAATTAATTTCATAATGACTCTGGCATTAAAAGAAAAATAAGAATAAAATATTAATACTCTTTCAAATAAATTACAAAGGCATTACTTATAAAACAAATAGTACATCCTTTATTTTTATATTAGGGTTTAATTTTAGGTAATATCAATGTTTTAAATACAAACCCAAATAATAAATATACATATATACTTGCAATAAGTATATATATTAAATAGATAAAGACATATCTGTGCTTAACAAGTAGGTATCAATATAAATACAAATCCATATTTATAATTTTCAGATATTTAAAATAATAATAAATAAAAAAATATTATATACAGCAAATACATATAAATTATTGTTTTGGTATGCATAAGAATCATTATATAAAGTTAAAAAAAAATGGAAATAAATTAATAATAAAACAATTTTTTATAATAAAAAATTTGCGAATATAAATTTACTTATTAAAATATACATAACAACTCATATGCAACCCAAACTTATAAGCCATACTTTAAGATTTTAAATTACTTAAGTGTTAATTTTGACACCTGTTCAACTTTTATTGCTGTTAGAAAACAAGATGCTTGAATTGAATATTTATAAAACGTTATATTTTTATAATGAAAAATAAAAATAAACAAAAATATCGATCTCAAAAATATATTTATATATCATTTATACATATAAAATTATTGACTACCTTTCAAAGTTCATATGTCTAGTTTTCCTTCAAAAGTCAACTTATTCCATTGTTTTATTTCTTTATCCATTTAATATTAGAATGCATTCTAGTTAAAGTGAAGAAACTATCATGTTAGAGAAAATTGTCAATTCTTGGATGTATGTATATTTTTATCCTTCTAAAATTTCTTTTTTTGAAAAATAAATAAAGAAATTGAAATGTTGAATCCAATATATTAATTCTAGTTACCTCCAGATTATTATTAGATTGACCATTATAGATTCCAGATAGCTATGTCAAATTTTGGCTTCAAACGCGATGAAATTCATGTGTTGAAATTTTCTTAGTTTTTTCTTTTTAAACTGCCTTGGAATAAATGAAAGAAAATAGTGCAGCCTCTTGGCTGCGATATATATCTATTAGCCTGTCATGATTTATGTATTTACCATAGAAATCTATCTTATTCCAATATTCTGAAGAATGGTAATTTCAAAGAAACAAAGTACAACAAATTTTTATCCTTTTGTTTTTTTAATCACTATCCTAATAATAATAGCTTCTTTTTTTGTTGTTGCTGTTGTTCCACATGCTAGCAAATGCTGTTTTTAAAACCATTGTTACACATGTTTTATTTTAAACAATTAACATTAAAAAAAAATATCAAGTATATATATAAAAAATATTAAATTGAAAATTTATTTGACAGCTTTACAAATATATATATATATATACATAAATAATAATATTGCATTTTTTTTTAATAATCACTGCAAATAAAATATATTTTTTATATAATCAACAATTTATATGTCTTTATTTATTTATAATAATTAAATATTCATAATGATGTACCATCAACATATAAATAAAATAATAACTTCAAACAATAACTATACCTAATAACCATAAACAATAATAATACTTCATATATAAACATCAACTCAAAGAGGTTTTTTTTTTATATAACAAATGATAATTTTTAAAATATAGATAGACTTATCGATATTTACAATACCCCCTAATCCACCGAAAAAAAAATGTCTTTGCAAATAACTAACTAATTATGAGATATCGAAAAACTTCTCAAATTTGTAATCTTTCTAAGGACTAACATGGTTTAAAGAATATTATTTTTCTTATTAATAACCATATTCATTTATTTATATCTATCTTTCAGATCATCTAGATATTTGTCCAAGTTTTCTTTTAAAAAAAAAATAATAATCAAAAGTGCCTTTTTAATTCTTCTTGAAAAGAATTTCCAATATGTTGAACTTTGTGAAGAAGTTTGCTTTGATTTACAAGATTTTCATATAACATTTTGGTATAATTCAATTGTTTTGAATAATTTTGGGATCAGCATCTAAAGATTTTGCTATGAACTCCTTAGATTCTGCATCTATATCCTTTACATAAATAGTAACTTGATCATAAGCACTAACATAATTCTTAACTTTATCAATAACAGTTGCTATTTTATCAGATAATCTTACTTTTCCTTTGACTATCTTTATAAACATCATCAACTTGAGTAAGTCTTTATTTTATTTCACTTGTTCTATGTTCAATTGAAAACAATACTTTGAGTAATATTGAATGGTATTTATTCAAATTATCTAAATAACCTTTAAAAATTGCAAATCAGATTGATGTGATACAACTTCTACAATTAAAGAATTCTTGAAAATCATTTTGTTTTACACCATTACTATTATCCTGTTCTATATTAATTCTTTTCAACTTAACTTTAGGTTTACTTAAATTTCTTGTTTCATTTATATTTTCTCACGGAAAATCTTTATCAATCACATCCTCACTTCTTATTTTAAGTTTAATTTTGGCTTTGCCAATTTCTTTTTCCTCATCAATCATCCTTCTACCAAGATTCAGATCAAATATCTTTTTACTCAATCTTTTAAATTTTACCTTTGCTTTCCCTACATCTCTTTCCTTGTCAATATTCTCTCTAAGAAAATCAATATTATTTATCATTCCTTCTATAACTTTAAGTCTACCTTTGGCTTTTCCAATATCTTTTATAAAGTCTATACTTCTTTTAAGATAATTTATCTTAATCTCTTCCTTACTTATCTTTTTAAATTTCACTTTAATTTTCCTCATATTTTTATTTCTAAATTTCACTTTGTCTTTACCTACTTTCATCCTTCTATTACAATTTTCACAAAGAAAATTCTCTTTAGATTTCTTTACCTTTTTATTTCTTTCAAATTTCAATAAGATATATCTTACTAAATTTGTCCTGCTGGCATACTTGTAAAATAAGTCGTTTCTATTGCAACAATGGTACAAATTACCACTTAAATATTTATGTTCTAATATATATAAAAATATGCTTTCTCTGTACCACACAAAATTACTATGATACTGTTCTTTATATTGACTTTGATAAACACATTCTGTTCTTTCTAGTAATTTTTGAAAGTTAATTTTAATCTTTTCTGGTGAACTTAATTCAACTTCTAAAGTTTGAACACCTTCATTCATTTTATTATAATGCATTTTCATTTCTTTTAACTCTAGAGTACTATTGTCTAACCATTGAAAACCTAACTGTCCAATTTCTAAATTCTGAACAGTGTCCTTCAATTTTTCCCAACTTAATTCTATTTTTTCTGATTGCTTTTGTAAATTTAATCTTATTTCTGAGGATTTATCAACTATTTTAACATACTCTTTATTTTCATTAATATTTTCACTAGTCATGTCTACGGGTTCTTTACATTCTTCCATTTTTTCATCAACTTTTATTTCTACTCTCCTAACACTATTATCTACCAGAGCTTTTAATTCATCTTTTAATTCCCTAGAAAGTTTATTAGAATTGACTTTCATCTCAGTTCTAAGTTCCTCTTTTAATTCATCAGAGTTAGTTTTTAAACTAGTCTCTAGTTTCTGGGAAAGTTCATCAGAATTTGTTTTTAATCTAGATTCTAGTTTCTGGGAAAGTTCATCAGAATTTGTTTTTAATCTAGATTCTAGTTTCTGTGAAAGTTCATCAGAATTTGTTTTTAATCTAGATTCTACTTTCTGGGAAAGTTCATCAGAATTTGTTTTTAATCTAAATTCTAGTTTCTGGGAAAGTTCATCAGAATTTGTTTTTAATCTAGATTCTAGTTTCTGGGAAAGTTCATTAGAATTTGTTTTTAATCTAGATTCTATTTCATCATATTTGGTATTTAATCTAGACTCTAGTCTCTCAGAATTTGTTTTTATCTCAGCTCTAATATCTTTTAATTCATTAGAGTTGGTTTTCATCATAGCCTCCAGTTTCTATATTAAACTCCCTAAATCAAAATTACCACTAACTGGCATTTCGTTACTATTATCCATTATTACTAGTACTGTAATATTATATACTCATACAAAAAAAAAATCTAAGATATATATATTTCTATGTAGTAATTACCACAGATCAAGGGCTCACCATCTCCAATCATTATCCCAACAAGCAATTACTCAACTAAGCAAAGTACAAGTCTTTTAATTTTATTATTCATAGTAGCTATCCGACAATCTAAATTTCAGTTGTTAGAACTCATAAACTTATTGGCTTATAAAAAGTCTCTTCTATCACTATAACATTAATAAATTCCTCTAAATATATATATATATATATATATATATATATATATATATATATTAATGTATATAGTATATATATATATATATATAGAGATAGAGAGAGAGAGAGAGAGAGAGAGAGAGAGAGAGAGAGAGAGAAAGTAACAACTGAGATCACTAACTAACATTTATTTATATGTAATGATAATAAATATTCTACACTTATACCATATTGAAATGTGGAAATTTCATATCAAATTCAATATAACCTTGAAATATTTAAAATACAACTAAATGTTTGCATGCCTTAAAAATAACTAAATTGATAATATAGTGAGACAACTTTCTCATTCAAAATAATGGTAGTTAAATATAAAATGCTTAAATTGATGCCTATAAATTTTCTGGACCTTAAAACTTAACACCATTTTATATACTAAAAAAAAAAAAAAAAAAAAAAAATCAACTTCACTAATTATTAGCTTTTGTGCCCAAAACACTATTTTACTAAAATTGTACTAATGCAATTTATTATCAACAAACATTCACTAATTGAACTTCATGTTTAAAAGTCACTTATAATGGAAAATATAACATTGATATGCTTGTTTTCAAACCCTAATTGATAATCAATGTAATAGATTATTTTCACCAAGAATAGTCAATTAACCAGGCCCTTAAATTTGGTGCTATATATTTAGGTTATATATTTATCTATTCCTCTAAAGATCCAACAGATACTGACGGCCAAAAGATTGATTAGCACTTCACAACTTTGATATAGATAAAAGAATTCAATCACTACTCTTAAAGCATACAATGTTTCATGAACACTTAGATGATTATCACATTTCAATATATCCAAGCTACTACAACCCATAATAATTTTCTGAAAACAGTATTACACTGCCCTGCTTACATCCAAGTCTTAGGGGCTATTTTTTTTATAAAATATTTCCTTGCTCATCTTTGGGAGACTTAGAGGCAAATATTATACATATATCAAAATAATTATACCTTACTCTCTCTGGAGTTTTAGAGGTAAAATCATGGCAGGACTACTGTTAACTGCTTCATGATAAATAATAACAAACATCAAAATTTGGGTTGGAGCAGTAAATGAGATCAATCAATCACAAGTGACATGAATGCATCACATCCTCAAGACAATGACAAAAATTCGCCATCCAACATCAACACTTGCAACAAAACCAACCAAACTCCAACAATCAAATATCCAATCTAACCCTCAAAATTATAGATGTTTTACAACATAAACTTTCCAAATATGGACAAAATTATGTCGCTATAATTTAACACCATCAATATAATTTTTAAATTAAAATTAAACTGCTTCATGACTATATTTATCTTTCATCATTAAAAAAAAATACAATAACAGTAACAATCACCATCTAAACATAAGGCCAAAATATTTCCATTTATATAAAAAAAATTAAACACACAAAAATGCTTCTCTTTCTTTAAACTATACATCTCATATCAATATATATATACTACACATCTCTCAGGTATGTGGGGTATTTCAAGCCCTAATTAGCTTATTTCGAGCCCTAGTTGCTGTGCCAAATATAATGGAATGTACTTGCTGCATTCCATTTAAATTGAAGAAAGAAGGCCCCAAATATTAAGAAAGCCAAATATAATGAAATGTATCTTTATATGATCTCAAATGAAAATAAACATATGAACTTTTGCAACAATAATCATTTGTTAACCAAGCCCTATAACTTTGATACACCAAATGTAATGAATAATTAAACGAACATATTATGCTGACCACGTTGTGGCGTCCAAATGTAATGGAACATACTTTTACTCCATTATACCAATCATCAGTTAACTGGGATCAACAGTTTGTGGTTCCAAATGTAATGGACAATATATCATATAAACATATTATACCTCAAATGTAATGGAACGTCAATATATGAGAAGAAAATAATGCTTCAAACATTGGATGATAAACGTAATGGAATATATATAATCTAAATGAATCCAATTGTTGAGAAAGCCTAATATAATAAATTGTATAATTTAAATGAAGAAAAACAAAATTATCCCAGTTATATTTAAATAAATTGTTTATAGGCCCTTTCAACTAGCTATACATGAAATAAATCTAAAATCATAGAGAGCAATGAGATTTATCATTATAATTTATTTTCAAGGTTGATATAACTAACTAATCAAATATATATCAGAAACAAAGGGAATTCTATTAAATCCAATATACACATCTATTATGTAAATTTATGTATATCTAAACATATCAATGAATAACAATATGTATAAGTGGCCTAAAGACTAAACAATAAGTGAAATATGAAGTTATCCTCTATTAAATTGTGAATTCAATTAATTTCATAATGACTCTGGCATTAAAAGAAAAATAAGAATAAAATATTAATACTCTTTCAAATAAATTACAAAAGCATTACTTATAAAACAAATAGTACATCCTTTATTTTTATATTAGGGTTTAATTTTAGGTAATATCAATGTTTTAAATACAAACCCAAATAATAAATATACATATATACTTGCAATAAGTATATATATTAAATAGATAAAGACATATCTGTGCTTAACAAGTAGGTATCAATATAAATACAAATCCATATTTATATTTTTCAGATATTTAAAATAATAATAAATAAAAAAATATTATATACAGCAAATACATATAAATTATTGTTTTGGTATGCATAAGAATCATTATATAAAGTTAAAAAAAATGGAAATAAATTAATAATAAAACAATTTTTTATAATAAAAAATTTGTGAATATAAATTTACTTATTAAAATATACATAAGGAACTCATATGCAACCCAAACTTATAAGCCATACTTTAAGATTTTAAATTACTTAAGTGTTAATATTGACACCTGTTAAACTTTTATTGCTGTTAGAAAACAAGATTCTTGGATTGAATATTTATAAAACGTTATATTTTTATAATGAAAAATAAAAATAAACAAAAATATTGATCTCAAAAATATATTTATATATCATTTATACATATAAAATTATTGACTACCTTTCAAAGTTCACATGTCTAGTTTTCCTTCAAAAGTCAACTTATTCCATTGTTTTATTTCTTTATCCGTTTAATATTAGAATGCATTCTAGTTAAAGTGAAGAAACTATCACGTTAGAGAAAATTGTCAATTCTTGGATGTATGTATATTTTTATCCTTCTAAAATTTCTTTCCTTGAAAAATAAATAAATAAATTGAAATGTTGAATCCAATATATTAATTCTAGTTACCTCCAGATTATTATTAGATTGACCATTATAGATTCCAGATAGCTATGTCAAATTTCGGCTTCAAACGCGATGAAATTCATGTGTTGAAATTTTCTTAGTTTTTCTTTTTAAACTGCCTTGGAATAAATGAAAGAAAATGGTGCAGCCTCTTGGCTGTGATATATCTCTATTAGCCTGTCATGATTTATGTATTTACCATAGAAATCCAACTTATTCCAATATTCTGAAGAATGGTAATTTCAAAGAAACAAAGTACAACAAATTTTTATCCTTTTGTTTTTTTAATCACTATCCTAATAATAATGGCTTCCTTTTTGTTGTTGCTGTTGTTCCACGTGCTAGCAAATGCTGTTTTTAAAACCATTGTTACACATGTTTATTTTAAACAATTAACATTAAAAAAAAATATCAAGTATATATATAAAAAATATTAAATTGAAAATTTATTTGACAGCTTTAAATATATATATATATATACATAAATAATAATATTGCATTTTTTTTTAATAATCACTGCAAATAAAATATTTTTTTATATAATCAACAATTTATATGTCTTCATTTATTTATAATAATTAAATATTCATAACGATGTACCATCAACATATAAATAAAATAATAACTTCAAACAATAACTATACCTAATAACCATAAACAATAATAATACTTCATATATAAACATCAACTCAAAGAGTTTTTTTTTATATAACAAATGATAATTTTTAAAATATAGATAGTCTTATCGATATTTACAAAATATATATATATTAAAAATTAAGTTTTTAATAAAATTTTCACTTAATGCTTAAATGAAAGATAAGTCTTTTCCTTGATAGTTTTAAAATCATCCACCTTTCCAGTTTTTTGCAGTTCTATTTATTAACTCTTTAATTAAGGGCTGACTACAAATTAAAAGCCAATCAGATTCCTCAATGGTTAGCATAGATCTTTGCTAAAAATAACAAATCTCCACATTTTGGCCTTAGATAAAACTAATCAAGATAAAACTTATTAACAAGTTAAAATTAAAATAATAATAATAACTTGGAGATGAAAAAAAAAATCAATTACAAAATATTTTTGTTTTGCTCATAACTAATTCTAGTCAAGTACCCCCCCCCATTTTTCCTTGTTTTTAAACTTATTACCTAATTATAAAATATTAAAATAATTATCTGTTTTTATTCTAAATAATACTAAATTATTATATTACATACATATTTTAAATACAAATATTGGTTAAACAAGGTGGAGATTTAAATTAAAGTATGACAGTTATTAACCTAGATTAATGATTAAATAAAAACAATTTTATAAAAGCATTTTAGAAGACTTAATATTCTACACTTAGTGAGTAAACCAATTATTTCTAGTTCATAAAGTAAATAATATTGATTTTAACATTGTTTTCATACTATGAATATTGCTAATTAATATAATTTAGGCATTTTATCATTATAAGTTAATTACTTAGAGCAATAACATATTTATTACCAAGAGAATTTTATTAAAAGATTAAGTTGTCTTATTCTCATATAACAATTAGTAACCACTAGAACATACTATCAATTTTAAACGTAAAATAAATAACTAAAATTATAGCTTAATAAAATTTAAAATTTTAAATAATTTATTAATAAAAATATATATTGTAGCAGAATAAAATAAAAAATAATAAATCAATAAATTATCATACACCCCACATTGTTGACATGCCAATTGTAACAGCATTAAAACATATAAAGTAAATAAATGAGTACATTAGGTCACAGTTTGAATGCTAATTATGATAGAATTAAATATTAAGTAATATCAAGTAACTGATTTTTGTTCAAGCTACACATTGTTTTGTTAAAATTCCGAAATAGTATAAAAATATAAAGCTCAAATTTATATATATATATATATATATATATATAAATTTGAGCTTTATATTTTTATCTGAGGTTACTAATATATATATATATATATATATATATATTAGTAACCTCAGATAATTGATTTTATTCAAATCACACTTGGATTTAAAAAAACTATAATGGAGTAAATATTCAAAAGTGAATACTTAAATAACATCACTTAGTTAAACCTTAATTATTATTGGGCAATGAAGTCAGATATCAAATTGTATTAGCATAACATGTCTACAAATGAAGAATCAAACAAATATAATATATTAAAGTATCAATAATGTTGAACACAAAATTGTATTGATTTGGAATAAAATAAATATGCTAGTTTAATCAAATCATGATTCATAAAACATTAGCTTAACATTGTCTAATTATTTTTCACACACTGTAACAACAAAATGTATTCTAAAGATAATATAATAAATTATTAAAATAAGTAAAATGTTTTATTCAATATGTTGACTAACTGATATTTTAATATAAAAAATAAAATATATAGAGACTCTTAAAGTTTATATTAAACTATAGTGTAATAAGTTGATTATGAAAAATTAAAAAATCCAATATTAATGAAAATATTTTTAATATAATAAAGATAAATAAATAAATAAAAATATATAAGTTAATGAGCAAATGAAATATTCCTTATTAAGCTATTTGATCAAAAATTAGTTATCCTTTTATCTAATACAGCTATTATATAATTTTAAAATCTGACATCTGCTGTGAATGATACACTAATTAAACCAAGATAAAAATATATTGCATTTGCATAAGTACTTCCAAATAAATTCTTAAACATATATTGTAAGAAATTATTTAAGTATGCTTAGTTTGTTTACTGTTTTCTTGCAATAATAAAAGCAAACTTATTAATTTTATTATATAAAATATAATGTTCTCAATGTATATTAAATACACATTGTTATCAAGATTACTGATAAATATTTATATCTAAAATCTATTTATTTTAATATGTGTGAAAAAAAAAATTACCATAAATTTAAATAAACCAAAATTAGCATTAAAAAATATATTATATTTAAATTTTGCTGAATGAAAATTCTTTCAGAATAAAATATCAGCTCCACTCAAAATATAGATAAGATGATCACAATATTCAAATTACAAATACATAATCATATTTAAAGTGAATAAAAAGAAATCAAATTTTCTTGAAGAACATTTATTTTTTTTAAAACTGTGTCTGGTACATATGTTACTGTTAATTAATGAAGCTATATCCGATGTATATATACAAATATATATATAAAAAAATAATAAATCTGGAAAATTTAACTGCAAGTGAATGTGAAAATAAGAAATAAATAGCTATCCCTTGATATTTTTGCAAATAAATGTACTATTAACTATCTTCAAACTATAATTCATTCATTCCACAACTCCGACCTTTTTCAAAATTTCTTAGAAATAATATTAGTCTCAATCAGGATGTAGAAATTCAAATGAGAAAGGCACAATTCTCTTAAAGTATCTTAAAAAAAAAATTCCTTGTAAAATTGCCATGAATCTAGTTACTTATATATATATATATATATATATATATATATATATATATATATATATATATATATATATATATATATATATATATATATATATTGGACACTCCTCACCTCTTATCATCAAGGGCAATACTAGGCCACTGTCAACATAGATAATTTTATTTACATTGATCAAAAGTTATGTGATGATGAGCAATTCAATATAAATGCTGCCAGCTGGACACAAGAAGAGAAATATCTTAAATATTATCCCAGCAATTGAGGGACAGGACACAGAAGCAAACATCAGCAAAAAATAAATTTTAATAATTCTTAGATTTAATAAATTCAAAATAAATATTAGTCAAAAAAATAAAATTTTTATCCAAATTCCTTAGCCTTATTTGTCTGAGATTGCAAGTTAAGATTATGTTATATCAAAAGCCTTGGCAGATAATTTTGTTTTCACAAGCTTATAGGGAATTATCATGATATTTCTGCCAATGATTTACCTACACAAATCCTGTTCTCCTTTCATTTTTATTTTATTACACTTTAGGGCCTATTTCGATTTCCTACAAGCCATCTGAGTATCAATTATATACCCCTTTGTTAGAGATTTTCAGAAAAGGCTACCTCCAATAGAAGTTATGGAAAAGTATAAGGCAATTGCTCTTCAACCTAGGAAAAGATATCAGGGCTAACACAATGAAATGCTATCCTTCTTATACTCTCACAAGGGTTCACTTTTATTATATGGCACTTAAGCTTACCTCCATACAAGTAATTAGAAAAGATTACAATTTATGTAATATTAAATATAATAATAATAATAATAATAATAATAATAATAATAATAATAATAATAATAATAATAATAATAATAATAATAATAATAATAATAATAATAATAATAATAATAATAATAATAATAATAATAATAATAATAATAATAATAATAATAATAATAATAATAATAATAATAATAATAAAAACAACAACAACAACAACAGTAATCTCAAAAAAAAAGAAAAAGAAAGAAAACAGAATTAAACTATAATCAATAAACTACCAGCCAAAAGAGCCAGGTTTGCAGCAAATGCAGAAACATGTTAAACTAAATTGCTTTCAAACAAAATAGGACAGATGAGATAAAAGGAAACTAATGTTATCTGCCAAAGCCTTTAACAATAAATCATAATAAATAATGAGTACAAGATAACAACTTTCAATACACTCACCAAAAACTGATAGAAATAAAATCTTGAATTAATTATTTACAATTCATAGATCACAATAATAAATACACTTTATAAAACAAAATATTTATAAATCAACTAAAATAACTATACTAATTCAAATAATCCTATCATATGTTTGTCTTCCTTTTTCTTTAAATAGCAAGCCTAAAGACTTAAGCCCTGGTTATGATAATAACATTAGGTTACCTAGAGGCTTCAATTTTCCCTTGTAATTCAGTCTAACAGTATGTGCAAGGTTCAGTTCTAAAAGGGTACACTGTTGTTGTTTGTCTCTTTTTCATTGATCTTCAAACTTTTAAATTGGAACATGTTAATGATGAAACAACTTTAGAGCTCTGAGTTTTATCTTAGAATGGTATTTAACATGGCATACCTTTGACATTTTTTTCTGCAAGGCATGTTATGTCCAGTAATAGGCATGTTCACCTTTTTATGAGAAATCAGCTTGAAGGTTGAAATATCAATGATAACAACTGGATGATCTTTTTCTTTTTTTTTTAATTGTTTCTTTAGCAATTATAATCTATCCAAAAAATTGAATGACCTTTTTCTCTTTTTTAAACCAAAAATTCAGAATTTTTATACCCTATTCTTTACCATTCTCCAGATCTTAATTAAAAATCTAACCACCCTAATTAAATTAAAAAACACCTTTCCAATTTTGTAGATTGAGATATCACCACTTTAAAACTAGTCTCTGCTTTTAGAATAAAATTTTGGCTTGTTTTAATCACAATAGTTTAAAACCAAAACAACAATATTATTATCTTAATCAAAATCTGTTCAAAGCAATTCTTTACGATTTCAAATTATAATTTGGTGTGTGAGCTATATACATACTTATAATGGCACATCACTCTTACACAAAAAATAACAAAAATCAAGGCTTTAAATAACAAAATCTTCTATCCCTTTTGAAGCCTCTATAAGCATACTATTTTTTTAATTTCAGAATAGTTGACTTTTGAAGTGGAGACTGCCTCCAGTTCAACTGCCCCATCATACATCATAAAAAGCCTCCATTTTTTAAACATTTAAGCCCCATACAGAAACTATACTGAACATTTGACCTGTCTGCCATCTATCAAGATCATGACTAATTTTAACTTCGCTTACAACTAGAAAACTCTCCATTAACTATTTCTTGAGAATCTGTCCTCATATCTTCCTGCTTGGTGACCTTAGTCTGGTGGTTCTTTTTTTTGACAAAAGTTTGTTCACTACTGTGGTCTAGCCTATTGAACTTATCTATAGGCTCTTTGAATAGATTACCAAAATCTATTGATGTTTACAGTTCAACCATTTCTTCTATAAATCTTCTGCTGCTGCTCAACATAATTTGTTGAATGATAGGTGGCATATTATGATGTATGATTCATATAATTTATCATCTGAGAGAGGAAACATAGTTAATGAACTCAACATTGCAATCTAAATAAAAAAATTGAGTATGAGTCTTAAAAATGGTATATTTTTAGAGATACTCTGTAGAGTATCACATATTGTCTTGCTTCACTCCAAAATGTACTTAAAATGCATATCTATATTTGTCAAAGATTCAAGGTTTTGTCCATAATGTATGTCACCAATCCAAGCTGTTTCCCTGAGGTGGCTACTGGTGACTGTAATGTTTTCTGCTTGCCAACTTTGAAATCAAAATAAACTAGATAAGTTTTTAAAGTGGTTTAGCAGACTTTCCCCCAACCTCTGCTTTAAATATTTGAATCAGCAATTGTTTTTCTAAAAACTGGATAATTGGTCCATCCTGTCTTTTATTCCTTAAATTCCTATGTTCAATATTTATAGAACCTATTTTTATTGTTTGATATTAGTAGTGGGGTACTCACATTTACTTTCTACCTCTGCTATTCTACACTCTAGACCCCTTGTTATCTCAGTACATATTTGTTCTATTTGTTTCTACATTATCCCTACTCTTCTATGTTTTGATATACATGTTCTAACTACCCCACCTTACTATCTATGCTCTATTCTTTTGCCTTCTGGATACCCCAACCCTTAAGTACCTTTAACTGCTCTCATGTTATTTTATTCATCTGTATCTAATTCTTGTGCAGCTTTTCCATCTGTACTATCTTTGTTTCCACATTATCTAACCTAACTCTGTCTGGTATTAATGCTTCTCTGACTTCACTCATATCTTTTACCATCTTAACTTCCTTCTCTACTACCTGAATTTCTTTAGTCAATTTTTTCTCTATGGTTTCTATGGCCTCTTGAGTTTTCTCTATTATTTCCATAGTTTCTTGTCTTGTTCCTTTCATTTCATTTCTTATTTCGGCTTTACACTCTTCCCACAATAGCTGCTGATTTTGTTTCATTTTTCTAATTTCTTTCATCATGTCCATCATCATATTCATCATCATCTCTACCTCTACCACTTTCTATTCCCTTTCTACTACTTGGGGATTTTTCAAAGAACTAGGGCTATCATTCTCAAGTATCACTTTCTTTCTGAATTCCATTTTTTGAAACAAAAGTCAAAACCCAACACATCCAACCTTCCCAACTTTTATTTTTAATTTTAAATATTTTTATTCTGCAAAATATAACTACTAATATTTATTATTTCCTTATTTACCTCTCTTCTTTTTGTAGTCAAAAAAACCCTATTTGGTTATTTATTCATATATTTATATTAAAAGATGAACCCCTACTCCAATCCACTCTATCACCACACACACCAACTCATATAAAGTGATCTTAGCACAAAATTTTACCCCCTACTCCCGAAATATTGCTTAACTGTCTGAACAAAATCTCATGTGGGTTTTACAATTCAAAGACCACATGTTGTGGGAGCATTAAAATCTTTATCCAAGTTGTACCAGACACTCTACCTTTTTGATCACTGAGGATGCCACTAGGCCACTATCAACTTCAAAAATTTTATTTATGGATATTTTGAATTTATGTAATGAGAAATGGATTGATATAAATGCCACTGGCTAGACACAGAGAGAGTAAGAGATTTTAAATATTATCCAGACAATTTGAATGACCGAATACAAAAACAAATGTCAGCAAAAAAAAAAAAAAAACAATCATTAATAATTTTTAGATTTATTAAATTCAAAACAAATAAAAAAAGTTTCAACCAAATCTCTTAATCTGATTGGTCAGAGAGTGCAAGTGAATATTATGGTATATAAAAATCGTTGACATGCAATTTTGTTTTTCTGACCTATTATGAATTGCAATAATCTTCATGCCAATGGTTTATCACTTTCTTCTTTCCTTTCTATTTTCCTTCTGCTTAGAGACCTATTCCCATTTGCTACATGACTTGTGCATACCCATTATATATCCCTTGGAGATCTTCAATAAAAGCTACCTTGAATTGAAGTGATGGAACAGTGCAGGGTGATCATTCCTTAACTCAGGAAAAGATATGAGATCCAAAACAAGGACATCCTATACTCCTTAAACACTCATAATGAATCACATTTATTATCCAGCCTGTAAGGTTATCTTTGTACAAGAAAACAGAAAATATTTCAATTTAGATAATATTAAATATAATTTATAAAAAAAAAAACTTGCTCTCTATATGGACCAAAAACAGAATTAAACCATAATTGATAAACCACCAAAAAAGAAAGTTCAATGGTCTCCTGAAAACTCAGTCACACTTTAAACTAAATTGATTTCAACAAAATGGGAAAGGTGTGGTAAAAGGAAAACCATTATTATCTGCCAAAGCCTTCAATACAAAGTAAAGACATTCAATACACTCTAACATTCCCAACCAATATAAATAAACTCAAATTATTTTTTTCTACTATTCAGATGTCACAATAGTAAAAAATAATAAAAAATATAATAAATCAATTAAAAATAAATGTATATGAATTATTCTATCATAAGTTTATTTTAATTTTTCCCCTGTTTATTCTAATTAGCCATCTTAGATACTTAAGCCATGGTTAAGGTAATAATAATGTTCAGTTAACTTGTTTTGTCCCAGCATATGCAAAGTTCAATTGTAGCAAGTGTACACTGTTGTTGTTTTTCCTTCCTTTCTTTTTTATAAGATAAGCATAGAGTTGATTACTAACTCTGAAGGGAAATTTACAGATGTCTCAAATACTTTTAAATTAGGGCATGTTAATGATGAAACAACTTTAAAGCTTTGAGGTTCATCTTAGATGGGTTCTTAGCATGGCATACCTTTGATATTTCTTGCAAGGCTGGTAATTTTTGCATTCTGAATTGTTTATTGCTAGTACTCAGTAATAAGCAGATGTACCTTGTTTTAGAAAATTGGTTTAAAAAGTCTATATGATAATAATTAGATGATCTTTTTTTCTTCTTAAAAATGTTTCTTTTCCACAATTCTTTTTTATCCAAAAAACAATTAAATGCTGAAGGTTTTGCTAAGAGAAGCTAAAACTGATTGAATAAACAAAAAAAAAAACTTTTATCTTATTTTCTATCTTTTGCCAGATCTTAATTTTAAAAAATATATAACCAGGGCTTTTATGACTTTTTAAAAAAATAATTAAATATTAATTAATTACAAAAAAAAACCTCCCTTCAAAGACTTTGGATGAAAAAATTCACCCTTTTAATCATAATAAAAAAAATATTTCAAATCTTCTCAAAGCAATTTCTATAACTTCAAAATATAATGTGTTATATATATTGTAACGGTTATGGTTATTTTAGTGGTATTTATTTTTATTATTTATTTTATTTCTATTATTTTTTATTTTAATTTATTTTACAGCATTTTAATTCTTCCTTTCATTTATTTATTTATTATCAATTTAGCTATTGGCAAAATATTCCAGCTTGGCCTCCAATTGTAAAGGATATTGTTTTATAGTTTAGTTTTCATACAAATTTATCAATCATTAATTAATTAATTAGCCAACACCATTACAATGCAAGCAGATGGCAAATACAGATACAAATTTATTTCGTATCTGTACCCTTGACTGAACCCTGAGGTAATATGTACATATTATCTTGGCATTATTTTTCCTGATCAAGAACTCTCAGCTGCTGAACAAAGCAAACTATTTCCAAGAAAATGAACAAATGTTCAGCGCTTGCTATTTATTTTTTTTATAATTGGGAGATTCTCACAAACAAGCAGCACATGAATGATTTTAAAATCAGCCTTATCCTTTAATCAATAAATTACAGTTTTGCCCCCTGTTGTAGCTTGGTGATAGTAGAATAATGCAAGTTTAAACACTTTAAAATAATGAATAATGTTTAATGGCATTCACACTGATATAAATACATAATGATAATAAACACACACATATATAAAATATCCATAATAACAATAAAAATACACCCATATAAAATACATAGTGATAATAAAATAGAGTAAAACACATTGAATATTAAAGTTACGTATTAAGCTCTCCTGAAGTTCTATTGGGCAGAGTTCTGAATATATCAAGATTATTCCTTCCTAAATAGATTTTATTGTCTAGTTCTTTCCTTCTTTATTTACTTATGAATATTAAAAAAAAAACAGAAAGTGCATGCATTGGTTTGATTACCTAGGTTTTCTTTGTAGTTGTTCCCATGGGCAGTCTTTCTGAGTGCTCGTTAACCTCATTTTGGAGATCATCCCTTTTTGTAGAGACAGTATGTCCTTCACACTGTCAGCTGAATTGATTTCTCTTTGAATTTGATTTTGTTACTTTCTCATTCCAGTTCTTAATTCTTCTTGATTCTTCAAGTAGATTTTAAGTCGTTCAGTTACAGAAGTGGTGGTCTCTCTAGCAGGTCAGGCATAGCTCTTATACAAGCTCTTATACATCGTGAGTCAGTGGTCAGATGGGTCCAGTATGAACCCACATCCCATAAATGCCACTAGCCATGCACTTCTTTCATTTTTTTGCCTTTTTTTTACTGCTGTTTCTCTGAAAGCTCTGCTCATAATGATATAGATAAGTGTAATTCTTGTCTTACTGTCCTTTCTTTTGTTCATTGTTTTCTGTAAATTTTTAATTAATTCTTACTAATTTCCAATGAATTCTTATCAACATATATCTTTAATTAGTGGCTGGAATGTAGGTTTTAATTAATCGAACTATAATTATAAAACTTTTTCTTCAGATACATTCTTCTTTGTCCATGAAATTCAATTATTACAACATATTTCCACACCTATAATTTATACGGCCATATTGTTTTTATATTATATATTTCATTTAATTTTCCCTTAAAGTTTATAATTCCTCTTTTTCAAGTTTATGTTTACAATTTATTTTAACTTATCACAATATGGTTTATGTGAGATAAAAAGACACATTTCTTTATGCATCCCCTTCCCCTCTCCCACAATAAACAGAAATAACTTTCAAGGATTCAACTAGCTCATAGTTTTAAAAGAGAGAAAGAGATACATTTCTTTATGCACCCCTTCCCCTTTCTCTTACTATTTAAAACAAATCAAAAGTAATTTCGACATTTCTAAATCTCAACCTTTTTTATTCTTTTTCCTTTTAACTTTCTAGTAGCTAACTTATCTACCTTTATTAATAAATATATATGTGTGGCAATGACTTTACATAATCATCACAATATATATATATATATATATATATATATATATATATATATATATATATATATATATATATATATATATATATATCATATTATTATTACTATTTACGGGATATTCCGTGTAGTGAAAAAGCTAAATGCTGACGTTTCGGAGGAAGGTACTTGATATTGTACTGAAACGTCAGCATTTAGCTTTTTCACTACACGGAATATCCCGCAAATAGTAATAATAATAAGACATCTTTTATCCGTGAAAACATTAGAATCAATATATATATATATATATTAAAGCAGTCGGATCTAAGTTTGATCCGAGTTTCATGAGATCCCACCTTTAGCCTACATAAACTCTATCACTAACAGTGAATTTCCAAATGTAAAGGGGTTTTATACATTCAATACATGTTAGTTTCGATTAAAACTGTATTATTGAAACATTTGTTAAAACCAATTATTTTATATATAAACTAACTCACCCTTTTCTGCAAAACCCCAAAGATATCTAGGTTTCCCAATCTTCAAACTCCAACTGCAATGGCAAGAGAGACTCAGATGCAATCATCCAATCAGCTGAAGCCATGACCACTTCACCACCTAGAGTATTCATTTCATTGTATGGAAAGGTTGGCCTCCTCAACATGATCATAATGCCAAAAATCTCATATTAACTTCCATTCATAAAAATTTCTAAACAGTTTCAAAATAAAATTAACTGATTATGCACCAACTTCTCTGGAGAGGAAGGACAGTTGCTATTAGCTTGTGAGATATCCAACAACTGTGCATGTTCAATGAACTGTCATTCCACTCAATACAGGCAATCATTTTACAAACACCCACAACACTCTAAATAATCTTATCCTCTCCTATAGATACTCCAACATTATTAAAAAAATTACACCAACTGATCATCCTCCACCTTTTTCCAGGTCATGGATAGCATTGCTAGAAGAACACCTACAACTTTATAACCTGATGATGTCCTCTAACCTTAACCAAAAAATCACCTATGGGAAGCATACAATCTAATCAACAACCCATTAAAACCAGCCTAAATGTAACCAACCAAAGCCTTATTACACACTTATAATATGGAATCTGGAACCCAAATTTTTTGACTTTATCATTAAAATTAATCTTAATGTGCTTCCATGAATTGGTTTCTTTATCACCAAAGAGGTTTTTCTAGCATTGACCCAATATGTGGTCTGTGTTCTCATGAAGATGAAACCATAGACCACATTATACACCAGTCCCCAATACTTAAATCACTGAAAGATATAATCATTATCAACTCCAACATAAGATCTGACATGATTTTCTCACTTGAAAATGCCATTCATAATGGAACTTTTGCACTAATAAGGCTTTCTAGCTTTGTCCTTTATGCCATATGGATAGTGAGATTCAAATCTCTCATGGAATTATCCCCACTACAAATTATACCATTGTTTTATCAAATGCTCAAAAAAATCAAAAAATGTGATCACCTTCTTGCCTCCAGTAATGTCTTTGATGACACCTGGTCTTTAATTTCAACATCCTTTTCCTGATTTTCAACTCCCACCTACCCAGCATTATAGATTAGGCAATTTTAAAAGAAAATATTCATGTTTATATTTAAAATGCTAATACCATTAAACAAGTTCTTAGTTTCTCATATTCTACACAAAATTCTTCATTATACCCAACTACATAAGTGTATAACAATTGCATTCTCATAACATAATCTAGTCAGATGGCAAACAGAACATTAATATGATGATGTTATTGTACAATTTATTTATTTATTTTTCTTTTATCAGGATGTAATCACTATTTATTGTTAATACATTTTTTTTAAATGAAATGAACTAATATTATTAATAACTTCATGATAAAATTATTTATGAAAACATATATATTGTAATTGCATGGATTGTACATATATATTTATGAATATTTAAATATATATATTCATTATAAAGTTTCATTACATCGGAATGTTTTATTTTTACTTTTACAAGTTTGTTCAAATTTCTGTGATTAAATACTACATTCTTTTGATAAGCTTTAAGATCACCCTTTCCCAAGGACAATGGGGAATTTTTATTAAATAGTGAAAATGATAATTTAAAATGTAAGAACGGTTTTTAATTAAAATCGTTTATTCAGATTTATAAATTTATTTCTAAATAGAAAATGAATTCAAAGATCATGCATTTGAAAGTCTTACCAAAGGAATGGATCTGAAATCAATTAATATAAAATTTTAACTTGTGATAATTCTAAAAGCTTTAGCTTGAAGGCATCAGAGTCAGAATTGGCAGGAAACCACAGGACAGGTATAAATAACCCGAAAAAGTTTCAAGAAAAAAGAAAGCCATATTTTTTTAGAAGAGTAGCTATCTGAAGCTACATCACTATTGATTATGAATTTTGATAGTCTGTTCAGCATGGTGTGTGGCTAACTTTGGGGATCTGATTGCTGGACCCCAATGTTCCCATAAAATTTTCAAAATGTAGCTGCAAGTTAGAACTTTTCCATACCAATCGTGAGCTGCCAAATTCTTAAGGAAACCAACCCACAAATGCCAATCATCTGGATTAAATATGTACCTACATTCATCTCCTAGACCCAACCAGACTCTGCTGTGTAAATTAAGAAAAAACCATGGAAGGACTGGCAATATCTTTATTTTCTGAACTGCAACTTTCTGGACATTTTTTGGACTTTACTTTAAATCACATTTTAAGTTAACTAATGTTAAAATTTCTTCTTACTTTATAATGTCTTAATTTGTGTAGTAATTCTCTATTTTTATCTCTAGTCTTTAAAATTAGTCTCTTTTTCTTACAATGGTGGTTCATTTAACTAAGTTTATTATATATATTTATTTGAATGATTATTAATATCATTTATTTTTTATTATATGCCAATAATACTTCAACTCAATAATAATCTCTTTCATCAAATTTACATCATGAAAATAATATAGTATTAAATTTTATAGTTTAATTATTGCTCACTAGAACTATATATGGTTCTACTAATAAATCGAATTGAATGATTTATTAAATGTTTGTTATTTTACCAATGGCTGATAATGATTATTAGCCCATTTTATAACCTATGCTCCCAGCTATTTTACTTGAGTTCACAAAGTTATTTATTCATATTAATAATGTTAAATGGTTTACCAAAGGTCAATAACAGGAATAAAATAAATAGATTCTAATTTGAATTTTGCATTCTATATTAATATTCAGGGCGAGCATGAAATTTAGGGTATGATTATTATATTTATATAATTGATTTTAATCTGACATGATCAGGTCATTAAATAGAGCATTTCTTATATAATTTGGGTTTTATTAATTAAATACAATGATAATTGAATAATCACTTTCTGAACATTACTAACATGAGCCACCCTCTTGATTCATAGGTTTGTCATCAGTGATCTTACCATTATTTGAAATACATAGGAATAAATCACTTCATCCCTCACTGGTTATTATATTGGAACAACAAAGGTTCATGGCTATGTCCCAGCTGGCTTTTCCTGTGTTGCATGGATTCTTTATAGGGCAGAATAAACTTGAAAAACACAAGCTGCCCTTCCACTTCTTAAATCACTGACAAGCCATTATAATTCATATTTATTTTTACTGCTCATATGTCATTAATACCATTTACTTGTCATTTCCAATAAAGTCCCACTCTATAATTAAATAAGTTCTTTGTTAAACATTAAAGTTATACCCTACATATTTATCATGCTTTTCATGATTTCACCTATGGATGTGTGAAAATGAATCTCTCATCTTTTTTCTATAAAATTAGAATCATAATTTCTCTCCAAGCAAAATACCTTTATTTACCTTTGTTTACTTGTTAGGTCATAGACATATATATTTCTCCCATAATTGTGTATTAATTATTTGCATATGAGCATGACTGCCATTACTTATTGTAAATTGTAACTCATGTTCTTAAAGCCTGAAGGTACTATATAATGCTAATCATGAACATTTGAACAAAATATTTACATATTATTAAATATTTTATACAACATATTTGGTTTTGACTGTCTTCATTATTTATAACTATTTTAATATTAATGTTCTCTGTCTGTATTGGCAACCCGAACATACAAATATGAATTGATTTAGAAATATCCATCACTATTTTATTGTATGATAGCTAGAGTCAGATCAGGGGTCTCGGAAATCATCATCCATTGAGCAGGTTTCTTGGTGCATAATCATGTGCTGTCAACATGTATTATCCATTGATTTGATCTGAGCTTGTGAGTTGGGTTCAAATTTAGTTCAGTCTTGAATTTAATTTTTTGTTTTAACTGGGTTTGAATCTAACTTCGCATTTAAGTTGTTGGGCATGGCATTTGATGACCAGTACAATATATATATATATATATATATATGTGTGTGTGTGTGTGTGTGTGTGTGTGCATGCTTATAATGATATGTACTCTTAAAAAATAACAAAATCCAAAATTTTAAATATGTTTTTCTTAAATCCTTATAAGTATATATATTTTTCATTTTACCTATTTTAAAATAGTTGACTTTTGAAATGGAGAAGGCCTCTGGTACTATATATTATATTATATTATATTACAATACATAATTTACAAGTGGAGAGGTTTTCTATATTAATTAAAAAAATGGAAGGTTGTTAAACTTTGATTTCTTACATCTATAAATGTAAACTGCAGTACTTTGATCTCTATATTGAATCTAGAATGGCTTTCAAAAGAGGCCACCCTTTTGAATATAATCAACCTGATAACTTTATTTTAACCCTTGGTCTGAAGCAATTGGTTTGAATTAACTGCTTTTTTTAGGTTGAGTGCTTTCTAATTGAATAATTATAAATAGACAACTCCACAAATTAAACAAATACATGTATATTGTTCCAGAACATTATGGAACATGGGCTTAAACCCTTTAATGTGTATTTCACTAAATCTAAAACAGACATTTTATGTTTCAAAAGTCTTTATTGATCTATAGATGTATAAATAAAAAAATGAAAAAAGAAAGAAATAACGATCTTGATCAGGGCTTACCATTCTCCTGATCCTTATATCAGGTTATAACACTTACATATATTAATATGTCAATACTCTTTTTGTCACTAATCCTGGTGACCTAGTTCTTTGGCAATGATGAGGCATTTTTATAGATTAGAATGAAGTCACATTATTGACCAGGTGTCTGAGAAAATGTTGGATGATGAAATTTTTTCATCCCTTGCATTTATGATATTATTTCTTTCTAAATGTATTAGGGTGTTTTGTGTCTGGCCCATACATAAGTGTACATCTGGTATACTATAGTGAGTATAATACAAATGTGATAGCATGAATATGTCCATAAATATTTTTTTCAAAGGTATTGAGAATTGTTTGTATTCCATACTACTTTTTATCTAATAAATTGTTTATTATTGTATTTATTGTGTTTTATTAATGGAATCCAATGATATAAAATCTATGTAAAGTATTGTAAGCCTCTATATAATTCAAATAAAGTGTTCAAGCTTGGTAAACTTAAAAAAAAAAAAAATGAAATACAAAAAATTATAAATTTATATTTTTTTAAAATTAAATATTTAATAGAAATAATTTTTTGTTGTAACTTATTTTTGTAATTTGCAAATAAACTAATCTACGATCTAGTAACCAAGTTCTTTTGTAAATATTGAAATTAGATTAATTAAAGCTAAAAATAAAAGTAACTAAAAAAATTTTAAATAAGGTTTGCATGATCTGGTCACATGTTAAAAATTATTGGCTATAAAATAAAAGACTATTCATTGTTTTTCTCTTTATGTGAGCAACTGCCTTGGAGAAAAGGAAATAAACTTATCACTAGGAAAAATTTTAACATCTGATGAAAATTGCTTTTGATTATCAAGCCTAAAGTATGAAATAATTTATAGTATACAGAGATGGAAAATAACATTTTTTATAATAGAAGAAAAAGAATGACTAAAGCCTGACTTTTATAAGTGGTTACTATATTTGTTCACCAGAAGTACTGCCAGTTACTTAGTCACCTGCTAAATGTGTGATATATAAATAGTCTTCTGAGAGAAAAAAACTAATTTGAGCAAAAGAAGTAATCTCATAGCCAATGCATTGAAGAGGCCAGATCAGTAAACTAATACAGAATTATTATAGTACAATTTGTGTATGGTGGGATAAACTATATATTAACTAGAAGCCCCTATTGTAGAATCATCAATCACCAATTATTAGCCATGTTAGTAAGCTTTGAAACAAGAATTATGACAAGTATACAAAGTGACATTGAATATATGTGCACACTAACCATATATCTACATATCTGCATATCTATAATTCTAGAGGAAAAAACATACACCATAAGAACTATCAACTTAAGTCACTTTTAAACCAGAGATAAGATTATGCTAATTTTGTTTACTGTATATATTGTCAATGTATTGTTTTTATTTCATTGTATTAATGTTTTTTTATTGGTTTGTGTTTAAAGTAATTTTTAAAGATTTTTTTATTTCATGATTTATTATTGGTATCTGTGTAAAAATAAATTTTATGTATTTTAGGAGATGGAAAAGGTGATATTTGGTATCCTTTTATAATTAATTTCATGATTTATTATTGATATCTCTGTAAAAATAAATGTTATGTATTTCTGGAGGTGAAAGGATGATATTTGGCATCCTTTTATAACTATTTTTTTATTATAAATTATTAATTTTATTATAATCTTAGTTTTCTTATTCCTGGAAACCTGGTAAAATATTTCTCACATATTTACATCTTTGCATGTGTAATATATATATATATATATATATATATATATACATGCAAATATGTAAATATATATATATATATATATATATATATATATATATATATATTTGTATAATTAATTATCCAACAAAAAAATTAAAAGCTAGCATTTATGGGTAAATACTGGCCTTGGAAATAATAAATCATAATAAGGTCAAATTATCACATAGTACTGGAATTTCATGGGAATAATTATATGGCTTGTACTCATTAATTTCAAATAATTTTACCACATGATCCATTTGCTAACAACTGATACAGTTATGATACAAAGATTATTACACTCAATAAAATTGTATAGTGGTAAAATAGGTTCATTTAATAAGTTGGGCCTTTGATCATCATAACAAAGTAGTGAGCAATGAGTGGGTAACAACTTAATACCCATAAGACAATCAATACCAAATGAGTTGATGGTAATACCTTATGTTAAAAGTTAATCAATAATTTGGAGATAATCAATCGTTACAATATATATTTATGAATTATGTCTCGTGCCATATTGGATAGTATTTGTTAATATCTGTTTTGATTGATAAGAATGACTAACTACTGTTTTGATTGATATGAGTGACTAACTAATTAGTTTTTGTTTACACACTTGCTTGTGATTTGATTAATCATCATTATATATATATATATATATATATATATATATATGTGTGTGTGTGTGTGTGTGTGTGCCTTTTTAAATATATTTTGTAAATATGACATACAATATAACTGTGTGTGTGTTTAATAAGCTACATAAAATTATTATATATTTTATAATTAGCTTCATGGAATTAGCTTGGGTAAACTCTTTGTAAATTATGATAATATATATTTTTGTTTTTTCAAAGTTTTTTATTTTTATTTTTAAAGAAAATTACATATGTAATTTTAATATTAAATATCATTATACTAGGTTGAATATAAATGCAGACAAATTATTTTTCTAATTGTATCTCCTTTGCTGGAAAGATAGGGGAAGATTGTATACATTTTTTAACTCTAGATCATGTAGATAAAAAATTTACTACAATAATAAATGTTTCTCTCCACAGAATTCAGATACTTATTGGAGATGGAGAAGAGAAATAATAAGATCAGTTGTACAAAGCTTTGAATTTTGTAATGACGGTGACCCATCAAAATTTATTCTATAATGGTCATTTAGCAGCATTTACATTAAAACATTATTTTTAGTTTTTCAAAACAATATTTTTTTGAACATAATAGTTTAAAATATTGATTAATGTTGATAAGAGAAATAAGGTATTATAATCTCGTTGATTTTATTCGAAATTGCAGCACCAAATATTAAAAATCTATAAAAAGAATATCAGAAATCATGGATTGTAGTAATACTGGTTGTGAATGTATTGCACATATAACATATTAAAATAAAAGATAAAAGTTAATAGAAGAAAATCATTTAGCAATTGTATAAAGAGCTTTTAAAAGAATTATTTTTTTTGTAGTAATAAATAATATTCTACTTTAGCTAAGCTTCTGTTTCATCTCTTTAAAAGATGATAGTATTAATATTTTTTGTAATTATTTTGAATTTTACAATTCTGGATTTTACAAAAAAAATATGTTTGCTGACATTTTTTTTTGCACCTGGCAATAACTCAGAAAAGATTAAATGATATTTTTAGAGCAAGAACATTCTAAATTAATTAATTATGAAAATATTATTAAAAGAATATTATTATAACTATCTTTTGATATGTTAAATATTATATAAAAAATATTGTTAGGTTATGCTATTTTTTTAAGTAAAAAGGACTGCAATCTTAATTTATCATGAGTCCATCTATATCTTTTTATGACTCTTATAGCATATCTATTTATTGAATAAGGTTAATGCCATAACTAGGAACTTTAAAAAACCCTTCAAATTTATGAATACAATATATATATATATATATATATGTATATATAAATTTGTTTTAAATATTACAATATATATATATATATATATATATATATATATATTGTAATATTTAAAACAGCATAATGTTAAGATAGTTATCAATAGCTTTCTTTACACTGATATGGGTAAGTAGTGAAAAGCTATTTATTCATTATTTACACTTTTATTCTGTTTCATTACCAGCTTTATTACATATATTTTAAAAAGAAATTATTAAACTCAGGTGCTTACTATACATGTATATAATTTTAATGTGCAAATACGCGCACAACAACTGAGCTTCATCAGGATTAAATAACAATATATTATAAACTCAAAATAATTATAATATCTAAAGAATAATGCCCGAGCGCTTTCAAGAGAACTTAGCTCTCATAATCATGGGCAACAAAGAATAAGCATAGCATGTTGGTATATGCTAAAATATGCTGATATATGTAAATTAGTTGAAAATAAATGTGTCAGCTCTAAATGATCCATTTCTTAGAGATTTTGTAACACGCATCTTTCCTATTCATAGCCTTATCATCAATAGCAATAAAACATGCTTCTTTAACTTTTCTCTTAATGTCATTTCTCTCCCTGCAAACTATTCTTGCATTTTTAGGTTCACATGCATGACCAGCTGATTTTTGATGTATTGCAAATATTGAGTTGCAATTTGGGTCTACTTGGGCATTATTGTAAGAACATCTGTGCTGGGATAGTCTTGTAGAAAGAGTTGCTTTCGTTTTCCCATAGTATGATGCCATGCAGTTATTTTCTGGACATGAAATATTATATACGGCCTGAGAGGTGTTGTTGGGTGTTATAATGTCTTTGGTGTTATTAATAATTCTATTTGTATTAGGGGGTGTATGAAAGCTTAGTTGAAATTCTTTATTAAACACTGAGTAAAACTTTCTATGGGTAGTTGCAATATATGGTAACAAAATTCTATTTTTCTGCTGCTTAATAACATTGCTGTTTAATTTACTGTAAAATTGTCTAATCTTCCTATCAATTGTGTAATGCTTGAAGCCAAAATCTAATAAATCGTTTCTATATAAGATTAAGTTTGCTCTTTTGGGGTGCACATTATTTTAGCACAGCTAAATTAATAAATCGTTGGCTGATTGCCAGTATTGGATTTGGAAGATATACTATCAAATCTTCATTTGAATTTGTAGCCAGAATTAAGGACAAAATTCTAAACCCAGAAACTAAAATTGCAGTGCTTGATGTCACTGAATTATACGGATCAATTAATAGAAATAGGTCCATTGATATAGTAAAAGAAGAGCTTATGAACAATGACGTGGATCAAAATAAGATAGCTTTCATAATTGATTTCTTAAAATGGCTTAACAACAACATTGTGGCAACATTCAATAATCAATGTTACCAAATGAACGATGGATGGCCGATGGGATTACCCATGAGCGGTATCATCTCAAGTATCGTACTTAATTATTTTGAAAAAAGTATTATTCCTAAATACAAACAAACACTTAAGTTAATTGTATACACAAGATACGTTGACGACCTTTTCATCGCTGCTACTGAAGAAATTATAGATAAAATTAAACAGGACATACAAGACAGTACGCAGCTGAAGCTAAACACAGAAATGGAAGATCGTGAAGGGAAAACTAAATACTTGGATATGTATGTGCAAAGAGAAGATCAAAGACTAAATTATACAATGATTATAAAACCAATAGAAAAAAGAGGCAATATTCAACCTTCTTCAAACACGCCTTCTATTCATAAATTAGCTGGTTTAGCGTCTTTCTTGCATAGGAATGAGCAACTTTGCAGATTTGAATCGGACAAAAGAGCAAACTTAATCTTATATAGAAACGATTTATTAGATTTCGGCTTCAAGCATTACACAATTGATAGGAAGATTAGACAATTTTACAGTAAATTAAACAGCAATGTTATTAAGCAGCAGAAAAATAGAATTTTGTTACCATATATTGCAACTACCCATAGAAAGTTTTACTCAGTGTTTAATAAAGAATTTCAACTAAGCTTTCATACACCCCCTAATACAAATAGAATTATTAATAACACCAAAGACATTATAACACCCAACAACACCTCTCAGGCCGTATATAATATTTCATGTCCAGAAAATAACTGCATGGCATCATACTATGGGGAAACGAAAGCAACTCTTTCTACAAGACTATCCCAGCACAGATGTTCTTACAATAAGGCCCAAGTAGACCCAAATTGCAACTCAATATTTGCAATACATCAGAAATCAGCTGGTCATGCATGTGAACCTAAAAATGCAAGAATAGTTTGCAGGGAGAGAAATGACATTAAGAGAAAAGTTAAAGAAGCATGTTTTATTGCTATTGATGATAAGGCTATGAATAGGAAAGATGCGTGTTACAAAATCTCTAAGAAATGGATCATTTAGAGCTGACGCATTTATTTTCAACTAATTTACATATATCAGCATATTTTAGCATATACCAACACGCTATGCTTATTCTTTGTTGCCCATGATTATGAGAGCTAAGTTCTCTTGAAAGCGCTCGGGCATTATTCTTTAGATATTATAATTATTTTGAGTTTATAATATATTGTTATTTAATCCTGATGAAGCACGGTTGTTGTGCGCGTATTTGCGCATTAAAATTATATATATATGTTACAAATATCTTAGTATATATCCTATAAATATAAATATTATTTGATGAATTTAAATATTTAGTACATTTATAGTTATCACTATGAAATCGTCTAAAAATATTTAGACAGAAGCTTAATGTTTCAAATATTTATTAGAATTTAAGAATTTTTTTTTTTTTTATCTTTACGGTGTGCTACAGTGAATCAAATTGACATAAAATAGATAAAAAAAATTATATAATCAGAATATTTTTCTCTCACGTGATAGAGCAGCTGCAATTAGCTTCCAAAATTAATTAAAAATTAGTAATAAAACATTCACTTTGTTTAATGCAGTATTGATTCCCAATTATTTGCGTGAAATCACATGTAAATTTAAATTGTATTAAAATATATATTCATTTTTTGAATATTTTTTTGTTTGGTAGAATTGACTTAAAATCTAGTTCATTAACATTTTGTCATTTGTGCTAATGAAAATGTTTTCCGATATTTAAAAAATAATCGTACATTTTTTTAAAAAGATGTTTAAATTTTTTATTTAAAAATGATGAATATACTATAATTTATTGTTATTTAATAGTATAACCAAATCACTGTTTCGAAAGTTTGCAATTATATTTACAATTTAATCCCCACAGTTTTCTTTTTTTTTATTGAAACAAACAAAAATTATATACACCTTTTAATTTTAGTTATAACGAATATAAAAGAAAAATTTTCTAATCAATTGCTAGATAAAAAAAAATCCTAATTGCTTTATTGCTCCGGAGTTCATAAGAAATTTGAGCCCAGATTCGATCCTGAAATCTGCTCATCCCAAGTCAAACGCTGTACTAACTACGCCAAACTGTGCAGGGTTATTTGTTAGATAATTTTAGATATTTAATTAAATTATTGTAAATAGTTTTTAATAGTAAGCTAATTTCTGATTCTGTTATGTCAAAGACTAAAATTTCAACATCAAAAAAAAAAAAAATACACATATTCTTCAAATGAGAATTTTCAATATATTTTATTTTTTGGATCAATAAGTACCTCCTGACAAATTTATTTAGTTTTGACACATTCATCTTTCAAGAAGTTTTTTTATGGATAATTAAAAGCTTATGCTTCTTCTTTGCATCGATATTTACTGCAAAAAAATTTTTTTCTTCATATTCTTACAACTTTTCTTACAGCAGAAAGTCTGACAAAATGTAATTGATAAAAATGTTTCACAACCATGTTAAAAAATGAGTAATTTAATAAAAATCAACACTACTTCCATGAACAGAAATAAGAATGATCTGTATACAATCATATTTGATCAGAAATGCATGATGTAAAGATTCTTGCAATTACAAATAAAGAAGAATTTATTTAAACATTTACAAAAATTGATTTGCTGAACTGGATGCCAATAATTTAAAAAATATGTTTAGATTTCTGTTTAAAAAATGAAAAAATATATTAAATGGCAATGGATATTTTTCGATATTGTTATTTAATATATAAATGTGAAGGAAACATCAATGTATATCATCTTTCATTCCAATTTTTAAGTTTGATTTTAGCTTCATATTGTTTTCAACATTGAATGTCACTTTAGCAAATTTATACTAAATGGGAATTAAAAAAAAAAAAGAACATACATAATAATTACTAATAAGTTGTCAAACTGCTATTTTTTATCTAGTTCTTGAATTATTAAACATAGATTGAAAAGGTCTTCAAGTTATCACTGCAGTATAAATATATTCTTGCTCATTATGAGATACTTCTAATTGTGACCAATAATTATTTACATCATTATATGTTATACAAAAATAATGTTACAAGATACAAGATAGACTGGATTAGAATGCTTTATTCATTTCATTTGCTCTGGTTCTGAGTAATGAAGTAAAGGATAGGATTAGCTCAACAAGTCAAAGGGATATCTAAAATCAGTTTGGATAATATAATTATTACTAAAAAAAGATATCAAATATTTTATATAATACAATTAAATAACTTTGTATGTGAAGAGTTGAATAAAATTGACTTCTTCTATATTCATAGTCATCCATGTTTTGATCTTTGTCTAAAGAAAGCAGAATTGCCTTGAGAAACAAATGATATTTAACCATATAAATTAAGAATAAATAGAATAATATCCACTTATCTTTTTTATGTATTGTTCAAATGATAAAAAAATCCAACAAATCCACATCTCTTTTAACATTTTGCAAAGCTGATTTTACTAAATTAAAATTAATCTATCTGACAGTTTCAATTGCACCACAATCGTTCTTAAAGCTTTAAAACATAAATAAACATTATATAATGAGTGTGAATAGCCCTTAATAAGCTTTTCCAAATATCCCTATTCCCAGACCAGTTTGTGTCTGTTGGATGTCATCAGTAAAGTGTTAGAATATTCAGATATGTGGTGTATCTGAAGTTAGTTCAGTCCTTTGTGCCTATTTAAGTTAGTTAGCTGTATTTGAAGACTTATAGATGTGTAAAAAATTCAGATATTTTACTTAATAGTTAAATAATAAATGAATACTTCAGTCTACAATACAAGATATAGTATTTATGCAGGAATAAAAGGAATACTATATCTTGTATTGTAGAGTGAAGTATTCATTTATTATTTAACACTCGCAGAAGACGCATGCACAATTAGCTTGAAAGGCTGATCTTTGAATGTATACAATTGTATGCATAGCGTTATAGAAAAATAAATGCTTATTTACTTAATAGTTAACTATTAGATAAATTCTGGGCTTAAGCTGGTACTTTTTGATCTAATGTCTGAATATCCTAGCATCTCACTGTTGACAGTCAACAACAAGAAACTGGTGTGGGGATCCAGAAAAGCTTGTTAAGAGCTGTTCATACTCATTATATAACATTTGTAACACAAGCTAATTAAATTAAGTCACATGATGTATGCATTGATTTCCTTGCAAATAAATAAATATACAAATAATCACACATACCAAATATATACATATACATTTATATCACAGTTACATCTAAATATCCCTAATTATATACAATACATAAATAGCCCTCTTCATTATTTCTATACCAAATATTTACACATATATAACTTAAATGATGTAAAGTAATTACTGATTTGACTTATGTAATAATAATAATTAATACTATAATATAAATTTGGAGTAGGTTAATGTATTCATACATGTTTAAGTTATATATGTGTATATATTTGGTATAGATCTACTAAAGAGGCTATTTATATATGCATTGTATATGAATAGAGAAAATATATGTAACTGTAGTATAGATGTGTATATACATTTGATATGTAAGCATATATATATATATATATATATATATATATATATATATATATATATATATATATATATATATATATATATATATATATATATATATATGTGTGTGTGTGTATAGAAATGTAGGTAATAAGATATATGATAAAAAATGAGTCATTTAAAAGTAAATATAATGTTGTTTTATATATATATATATATATATATATATATTTATATATATATATATATATATATATATATATATATATATATATATATATATATATATATATATATATATATATCTGAGGAAGATAGCTGGACAGTCAAAATTATCAGATGGATTAATTTTAATTTAATAAAATAAGCATTGAAAAAAAGTAAATACAATGATGGATTTATTGAAAAAATAAATAGTCTAACAAAAGTTTCCATGCCTTAAAAAGAATTTATTCTATGAAATCTTGAATTATAAATCTTTGGAGAGTCTGTTTTCAATTATTCCTGCATCTGTTTAACTTATAAAAAGATAAAAGATAAAAGAAGATATAGCTCAAGATTATAATCTATTTATGGATTATAGTTTATCATTTGACTTTTTCTTAATGTATAAAAAAAAAATTCAGGGATTTAAATCTATCAATATTTAAATTATGGCCCTAATTGTCATCAAATTTAAATAAAGTATATTTATAAAAAAATGTTATTGTAATAATGATGATAAAACAGGCAAAACTCACTATATGTATTGCCACACACAGCAAGCTAGAGTAATCAATGTATGCCAAAAGGCTTGTGCATAAAATCCACATCTAATGCCTACTCATCCAATCTCTCCAGACTAGTTTCTGGCTTGTGACATTCATCAGTGAAAAGCCTTGGATCTGAGAGAACTACATCTAGATCTTATAAAGTAATGCAACCCTCCAGCAACCACCTTTTTATCTTCAAGTAACTACAAAACTATGAGTCTTAAACTGAAAACACCTTAATGTTTTCAATCCAAGCTCATTAGCTTATATAATTATATGATTATTAAAAAAACCAAAGACACCAAAATATATGGGTACTGAACTGAGTTCAGACCTATATGAATATATAAGCTAATGGGCTTGTATTGAAAACATTAAGGTGTTTTCAGTTTAAGACTCATAGTTTTGTGGTTAAGTGGAGATAAAAGGTGACTGCTTGAGGGTTACATTAGATCCTAAGATCTAGTTGCAGTATTCTCAGATCCAAGGCTCCTCACTGATGAAAGCCACAAGCCAGAAACTAGTCTGGGGATATTGTATCAGTAGGCACCAGATGGGGATTTTATGTACAAGCCTTCTGTCATCCATTGATTACTCTAGCTTGTTGGGTGTAGCAATAGGTATAGTGAGTTTTGCCTCTATTAACAAGTTATATACAAGCATAGGTAGTGGTGGTCATGTGATGTTTATTGGCTTAAAACTAATCCTGCCTAATAAGATAGTGGTTATTAAAGAACCAAAGACACCAAAATGTATGGATACTGAACTGTGTTCCGACCCATATGACAAGTTAATTTAATGGGCTTGGATTGAAAACATTAAGGTGTTTTCCATTTAAGACTCATAGTTCTGTAGTTAAGTGGAGATAAAAGGTGGCTGCTGGAGGGTTGCATTAGATCCTAAGATATAGGTGCAGTGCTCTCAGATCCAAGGCTCCTCATTGACAAAGGCCACAAGCCAGAAACTAGTCTGGGGATATTGGATGAATAAGCAGTAGATATGGATTTTATGCACAAGCTTTTTGGCATCCATTGATTACTTTAGCTTGCTGTGTGTGTCAATATGTATAGTGAGTTTGCATGTTTTACCAACAGTTATGCACTAGCATAAGAAGTGGTGGTCATGTGGTGTTTATTGGCTTCATAATGATGATTGTTACACTGCTTAAATATTTGAGTTATTTATATTCATAGACATAGTCTTGGATAATTTACTTTACTCTATTCTAAATTATATCCCAGTTTTGTTTTTCTGCATTTTACTTTAATTTATATATATATATATATATATATATATATATATATATATATATATATATATATATATATATATATATATTTATATATATATATATATATATATATATATATATATATATATATATATATATATATATTATAAAAATACATACAGATACATTGTTAAAATTTTTGAATCAACTATTTTATTTAAGACCAACTATCATTTTGAGTGGCTTATTAGGATATTTCATCACACCATCTATTTTGCATAAAAGGTATAATGTATACTTTGGCTTTACTATGTAATGGAAAATATTTTTGCTAATAATATATTTTCTTCACTCGTAATCAGCTTTTCTTTATATTTATATTGCCATTTCTTTTCAGCAAGAGTTGTTTTATCTGACAAGCTACCAAGATAGACTTGTCCATTTAAATTATAAAAAACTAAATTTGGATAACAACTGACATTAACCTAAAACTTGAAATGAACTGATATTCCAAAATATTTAATCATGATATTTCTACATCTTTCCTACAAAGACAATGAAACAAAATCTATTTATTAGATTTTAATTATTACCAGACTATATATTTTTTTATTCAAAATGTTCATAAAGAAATTATCATTAATGTTAATTTAACCATATTTTTTTTTTATAAACAAATCACATTGTAAATTTACTTAATAAACAATATATTTTATTTGAGTTAGTGCAAAAAGCTTTCAGACAATGGGTTTCATAAAAATTCTAGGTCTATCTAATCAACTCTATAAAATAACAATTTTTTGTGGTCAAGAATTCTGCAACATGATAAATTCTGAATGTCATGTTATCATCATTTAAATCATTGATTATCATATTAATTTATCAAAATATTATTTACTAATGCTTCATATTTTTTCAAAGATGATTATTAGAACACGAAATTGTGATGATTAATGAACTGTTCACAATCTATATTTAAGTTTTCTTTCAAATTAAAGAAGAAGCACATACGAATATGTCAAATGATTGAATGTAACACTAACATTTTGATATGTAACAATTATGTAAAATATAGTTTATTGCAGATTAATGTAATATACTTCAAAACATATAAACAAATAATGTCCATCTAAAATATAGGATAGTTAACTTCATTTGTTAGAATACCAATCCAGATCTGTTTGAGATCATTAAAAACACAACATTTGCAAGGGTTCTTTTGCAAAAAAAAAATTGAATCTTATTATTCATTCTTCATTTTTATCAATTCACTTTTCCTAATATTATAGTTTGTGTAAGCAATATGTTATGTTGTTTTGTCAAAAAACATGAAGTGAATTTAATGGTATTAACTTAAATATACAAAATAAACTATTTTTCTATAATTTTACAAACAATTCTATATTTATCTTTTGTCAAAACTATATAAAAATAAATTATATATCACTTAAATCTTTTTTGATAAATGTTTCCTGCATTTTAAATTCCTAAAAATACTGAATATTGTCTTCTTTTTTACACGTCCATATTAAAAATTATTAATCAATTTTTGAATATATTGTTTATCTTTAATTCATATATATATATATATATATATATATATATATATATATATATATATATATATATATATATATATATATATAGAGAGAGAGAGAGAGAGAGAGAGAGAGAGAGAGAGAGAGAGAAAGACAGACAGAAATAGCAGCTCTTGTCTATATAAATGTTGCAACTATTATAATTAGAGATTTCATAACATTCTAATGATGTTTGTTTCCTTTACAACAGTCCATAGAAAGACTCTATATAGCTTTTCTGTTTTTAAGTTTTTTTTATTTCTTGATTATGAAAACAACATTTTAGTAAATTGTACTAACTTCCAAAATTTCATTGTCACTTATCACTAATTGAAAGTGTTTTGTCTTTAATTGAAAATAAAAGTAAATATAGTGAAAACATTTATCAAGAGCATTTTTGCCACTTACATTCTATTGTATAAATTTAACTACCTTACAATATATATATATATATATATATATATATATATATATATATATATATATATATATATATATATATATATATATATATATATATATATATATATATATATATATATATATATATAGAGAGAGAGAGAGAGAGAGAGAGAGAGAGAGAGAGAGGGAGAGAGAGAAAGATTATTAGGCGCTTACCTCCATGGTTTATTTGTACAATTATTACTCAGAATTTTTTAAAAAATCTTTTTATATCAATAGTTATTCAGTCTGATAGATCCCAAATTGTTATATGTTTACCATTATGACTGCATAGAAAATTACAATAAACTTCACATTCTCCCTTAATATTTTCAATTTATATATTTTTAAATATTGTTCACTTGGTTAAGTCTTTTGTGATTTTGAATATGCTGATTTCTAGTCATATTGCTATAAACAATTTCAATAATAAATTACTTATACCATCTTTATTTAAGACTCTGTCATTCTTAAGCATCTCTCATGAAATTCTTTACTTAGTCTAGTGCTCTGATAAAATAATTAACTCTAAATATTAGGATCCATGAATTGCAAGTCAATTCTGTCATTCATGGTGCTCAAAATTCATGTAAAATATTATGAATTCCCAAACAACAAGCCATTTGTTTATTTTTCTTGTTTTCTTATAAACACAAGGATATTAAATACATTTATGGGTTTTTTTTGTTTTTTTTTTAAACTTTTGAGATTGAACTTTTAACATTTTCTACAAATATTATTGAGATTGTATGTTATATAGTGCTATGTTTTAATACTGTAATCGTTATATTAGTGATTATGTCAATGCAAATATGCTTTAAAGATAAATTATAAATAAATACTCTCACTTTTCCTGACATGTGCATTGGCTCAATCACTAATATCACTATTACAAATGTTATTATATATTTGAAGATACTTTCATTTATGTGATTATCATCCTTCATTCAATAAAATAAAAAGAAATGGATCCCTCTGCATAAATATCATTGTATATACTCTATAAATAAATGTAATTTTTTTTTATATAATTGTTTAAAAATTTTTGTTTATTATACAAAAAAATTATAAAATTTTGTACTAAAGTTTTGAAAAATGACTTTATTTATATCATATTATGAAGTCATTCTTGAATATCATAAAATGTTGTCTTTACTAATGTTTTACATGAGATGTAAAATAACAATGTCCTTAATGAATGCTAAACCAAAATTCTTATTACCTAGACTGATATGGATTTATGATATATCACCTTCTAAATTTTTCATCAGGGAAAATTTTACTGTTTGGTCAAGCTTTTCAATCAGGTTTGTTTTATATTTCTGGTCTGAATAACAATTTTTTATCTCACTATTTGATTTAAAATGCTATCACTATTACATTATAAATTTAATTTCATTATGTAATTAATATAAATGAAATAGTATTCCTATATACAATAAGAATTTATATAAATATTCTGTTTGTATGATATTATTCCTGTAAATTAAATTTTTTTTAGAAAAAATATTTTTTTAAATAAAAATTATTATATTTTTTGATATCTAACTTTTGCTTGAAATTTTCAGAGATCAATAATTCAGTTTTGTAGATAGGCTATATATCATTTTCATACTTTTAATAAATACAATTGCAACCTTTCTATTTGTAATAGCCATAAAAGTTTCACCCCAGCACAGATGCACTGTATGAACTTTATAAAGCTGAATAATACTCTTATTTTAAATAAAAGATAGAGTTTTTAAAAGATAATAATGAAACCACTTTATCTTTTTTACCTAAATTTGTATATATAAGATGCATTTTTGTTTATCATATATATATAAAATATATATATATATATATAATGGTAATAAACTATTATAAACAGTATTTCAATCTGCAGAAGTACTTTTGGTTAATTCCTTAACCTGCCTCAACTGCCATTATATTCAAATAACAAGCAGAATAGTAATATTGGGTATCAAATCATTTGTGGGAGGGTGTTGTCATATATAGATGAATCGAGGTGCAGTATTGAAAAAAGATTAAAGGAGTATGAATTTTTATGTATGAGCATGTGAAGAATAAAAATAATAGTGATTTAATGACTGCTTCATTTTTTTTGGATCATGAAAAGACATGTAAATATAAAGTTAAGTTTGATATTGAAAGTGTAAAAATTCTTCATGTAGAGAGAATTCATAATAAAACAAAAATTAAAGAGGCAATTTTAATAAATAGGGATAAAATGAATTTACTTAACACACAAGCTGTTAACATTAAAATTCCAGATTCATGGGATTTGAGTTGATGATGCTTGCTTCCATTTTTGTTATTTGAATTTTATAGCAATTCAGGAAGGTTAAGAAATTAAACAAAAGTATTTCTGTAGACTGAAAGACTGTTTAGAATAGTTTATACTGTAATATTTATTATTTTTATTGTTTTTACAATTGTTTTTTTTTTAATTAACGGACATTTTATTTGTATTATATATATAATATTTTTATAACGGGTATTATATATATATATATATATATATATATATATATATATATATATATATATATATATATATATATATATATATATATATATATATATATATATAGGCCAATTTTAAACATTTATAAATGAGTGTGAAAATCTTAATAACTTTAATTCCATTTACCATAGTAATAAATGATGTTTACAATTATTTTACAATTTACTGCATATCAGTATTAGATGTAATATATATATATATATATATACCCCCCCACCAAAACAAAATTACTCCCCCACCCCCCCCCCCCTTAAAATATATATATATATATATATATTTATATATATATATATATATATATATATATATATATATATATATATATATATATATATATATAGCAACATGTTTTGTAAATAAACACTACATAACAATATTATCCATCACTTCATTAAAATTCATTTCCCTGCATGTTTGGTTCAATAGAAAAATGTCAGTTTTTTAAGAGTAATGTCCAAGAATTGATTTCAGTCCTTGCATTTACAGTGCTTGAACTTCTTAAGAACTTCCAAATATTAAAGCCATTAGATTATTTATTTTATAAAATTTAAAAGGCGAATGTTTAATTTATAAATAATAATTTGAATTAATGAACAAATCTAAAATAAAATAGAATAACAACAGATAAATAAGACAGAGATTAATTAGATTATAAATAAATGTTATTAATATCAATTGGAAAATGAATAATAATAACTAAAATGCATTTTATATATTTATTTTATAAATTAGAGCATTGAACTGTTTTTATTGGTTTATTATAAAACAAAAGTGTACATGATATTATAACAGACAACTTTTGAATTGCAAACCATTCCAATACAAAAGATTTATAGGACCAGCATTGTATTTATACTGATCTTGTTTTCATTTTAAAAATAGTCTATTTTATATAAAAATATATGTTTATATTTGTCTATAAATGGAAAATTATATATATATATATATATATATATATATATATATATGCTTGTAATGTTATATATATATATATATATATATATAAAACATTACAAGCATAAAGCTAAACTAGTCAACGTAAAATCAAAACTACCCCAAATCCAAAATTAAACCAGACTATCATAAAAACAATATTAAAACACAACCTAACGTTTCACTGCTACAAGCAGACTTCTCAAGTGTAAAGAACTACAAAAACTACACAATATATATAACATTAAAAACTACCCACAAATCCATTCACTTCCCATCCACCCTTAATATTTAAAGAACTCTTAAATAAGTTAATTGCTTCAGAATAATAAATTTTCATTAATAAAAAATCTTTAATTCTTCTTTTGATTCCATTTCTCTCAAAGAAGACAACCTTAACTTCATCAAAATCAATAGTGTGGCCTGTATCTTTTTCATGGACATACAAAGCAGAACTAAGATATCTATTTTAACTCTACTTTTATGAACTTTCTGATTTGAAGTTAAATGATAGAGAATTAGATATTCTTGGTAAAGGCCCTAATTTTGTTACATTTCATTCAAAAAATATAGTTTTTGATACAATTGAAGTCTATTTAATCTAGTAATTTGAGTGATGAGCAGAAAGTTGGTATTCAATCGATTTTGAATAAAAGTTTAAAAAGGAAAGAAAAATTTGTTATTAATCCTGCTGAGATTAAACATCTTAAGAATAGGTTAATTGCTAATGATGTAATCATTTCTCATGAAGACAAAGCTGGTAGGTTTGTTATTATGAAAGGAGATGAATTCAAAGAGAAAATGGATAGAGAATTAAATAATGGTAAATATATGTTGTTAGATAAAAATCCAGGTAATTTGATTAAAAGAAAATTGATAGATATTATGAAGAAAATGGTTAATTTAAAAAATTTTAATAGAGTAGATTATTTAAAATATTATCCTAATGATTTTACATCAGCTAAGATGTTTGTGAACATTAAAACTCATAAAGATGGTTTCCCTTTAATATTTATTTTTGATTTTACAGATAGTGTTATAGAGGGTATTTCTAGATTCTTGAATAATTTTTTAAAACAATTCGTTGATTTTGGTCAGTACACTGTTTCTTCTTCTTTTGAGGCTTTTGATAAGATTAACAATTATAAAATGAAAAGTAATTGGGTATTTGGAGTTTAGATATTGAAAATATGTATCAGTCTGTTAATAGGTTAAGCAGTATTGATGTTCTTTTGTCTGTATTGATTAAGAAAAGTTCTTTATCAAAAAATAAAATTAAGGTAATTAAAGATTTGCTTTTGTTATTGGAAGATTCTGTGTATTTTACTTATAAAGGTAATTTTTATAAGATTAAGGAAGGGTGGATAATAGGTTATATTATTACTCCTTTAGTATGTTCAGTTTATATTAGTTTTATGGAAGAGGAAATTATTATTAAAAAGAATTGTTTATATATAAAATTATTTGTCAGATATGTTGATGATATATTTATTTGTAGTTGAGAATGATAAATTGAAGGAATTTGTAAATGAGTTTAATTGTTTTGATCCTTCTATAAAATTTGTGTTAGAAGGGGGGGAGTTAGATTTTGGTAAGTTAAAATTTTTAGATCTTTTGGTGATAAGAAATGTAGAAACTAATTGTTTATTGTGTAGTCATTTAGGTAAAGGAAAGAATTAAGATCTATAATTAAACCTGATAACTATCAGTCTGTATCTCATAAAGTTGCTGCTTTATGGAATTATTGTCATAGAAATATTAAATTAAATAATTCTAGGGGGGGATAGCTTTGTTTCAGAAATATCAATTTTATAAAGATTATTTGAGTGTTGGATACTCTGATAAATTTGTTAAAAGTATTTTATTTAATAGTAATATTTGTAAGGATGTAAAGGTTAAAGAAAAATATGATTTTATTTCTTTGCCATTTAAATTGTCTTCTTACAAAATTGTGTGTAGAAGTAGTAAATTGTTTGGAAATAAGAAAATTGCTTGGAAAAGGGGTGTTACATTGAATAATTTATTAAATAATACAAAAGAAGTTTTTGATAGAAAGACTACTGGTGTAGTATATTTAATTTCTTGTTTAATTGTAAAAAGGTTTACATAGGTCAGAGTAGTTTGAGTTTAAATGAAAGAATAAAGGTTCATAAAAGTAGAGTTAAAAATAGATATCTTAGTTCTGCTTTGTATGTCCATGAAAAAAATACAGGCCACACTATTGATTTTGATGAAGCTAAGGTTGTCTTCTTTGAGAGAAATGAAATCAAAAGACGAATTAAAGAGTATTATTGAAAATTTATGATTCTGAAGCAATTAACTTATTTAAGAGTTTTTTTAATATTAAGGGTGTATGGAAAGTGAATGGATTTGTGGGTAGTTTTTAATATTATATATATTGTATAGTTTTTGTAATTCTTGACACTTGAGAAGTCTGCTTGCAGCAGTGAAACCTTAGGTTGTGTTTTAATATTGTTTTTATGCTGGTCTGGTTTAATTTTGGATTTGGGGTAGTTTTGATTTGATATATATATATATATATATATATATATATATATATATATATATATATATATATATATATATATATATATATATATATATATATATATATATATATATATATATTATCCTTTTTATAAATTCATTCTTAGTTTCTGTCAATTCATGATTAAAAGGTTAGGAAACATAAAGTTAAAAACGATAGACTCGTTTTATATAAAAAGAGTCATGTATGAAGAATTAGAAATTGAGAAAGAATATATTAAAATTGATTATAATAAAAAAGTTATATCAGAAATGAAAATTATACAAAAGGGAAGAATAAGAAAATAAATAAAATTAAGAAATGAATTTTAATTTCATATTCAGTTGAAGTATATATGATATTAAATAAATATAAATTAAATTATGAAGTAATTATAGAATGGAAAAAAAGTAAAGATTTAAGAAAATTGTTATGCAATGCAAAAATGAATGATAACATTAATAATAGAATAAGAATTGTATATATAATAATATGTGACAAACATAATAAGATATACATTAAACAATCCGGGAAAGTGCAATTGAAAGACCTAAATGGCATAATAGAATTATAAAAAGGATATATATATATATATATATTATATATTAATATATATATATATATATATATATATATATATGTTAATTCTAATATTTTCACAGATAAAAGATGTCATATTATTATTATTATTTGCAGGATATTCCATGTAGTGAAAAAGCTAAATGCTGATGTTTCAGTACAATATCAAGTACCTTTCTCAGAGTGTCCTCTTTCTTAAATCATAAGAATGCATGTGAGATTTAAAATCATTTTTATCATTTTCTTTCTTCTCATATTTAAATTCTATTTGTTGAGAAGTTTTAAAATTTATTTTCTCTTCCAATAGCTTTCTCCAAATGTTGTTTGAAGAAACTATTGGAAGAAAAAATAAATTTTAAAACTTCTCAACTATTAGAATTTAAATATGAGGAGAAAGAAAACAATAAAAACGATTTTAAATGTTATATGCATTCTTATGATTTGAGAAAGAGGACGCTCTGAGGAAGGTACTTGATATTGTACTGAAACATCAGCATTTAGCTTTATATATATATATATTGTGTATATTATATATATATAAACATCAGCATTTAGCTTTATATATATATATATTGTGTGTGTGTGTGTGTGTAAATTTAAAAATTATATATATATTTCATCAGTTTATTTCTAATTATGACCACTAGAGAGTGTATAAAGTTGTACCTTTTTTTTTTGTCACATCATATATTTTAAAAATGGCATTTTGAGAAGATCCATATGGGAACAAAAATTGATTTGATGGTATTAAATTAAATTGTGTACCAATAATCTCTCTCTTTTTTGGATTATTTGTAGTTCAATAGATTAACAATATATATATAAACTTATATATAAACAGATGTGTATGATATAATAAATCTAATGATAAGTTGTAGCAATTATAATTAGATTGTCCAAATTAAACTTTAACATACTTTAAAGCCGCTTAAATTATTTTATCAAATAAACTCTTGATATGCTATAATTATAGTGTAATAAATATTCAGAATGGTAAGACATTTAGGCTATTATTAAATATATTTTAATGTTTAATAATGTCCAACTTTAAATGCTATAATTTATCATTACATTTACTATACATATGTCTAATGTGGTACAAAAATATATAATAAAACTATACACTAGAATTAATTTTGTAAGTTTCAATATTTATATATATAAATAAATAACAGTTCTAGATAACTTATGACATGATTGCAATCTCAAATAGCATTTACAGTTAAAATTTTAAAATAAAATTTTATTAAAATCACAAATATTAATGTTTTAGGCTAAATTATCAACTTTCCATAATTTTTTCTATTTATACAATTATATTGTTTAAGTAATAATTGTGTAAATATACACAAATTATGGAATGTTGGCCATTTGTATTGTAATGTTAATATTGTGTTTTTTGAATGAGATATTGTTTTTAAATTTTAACTGTATATGCTATTTGAGATGGCTAGTTATGATTAATATTTATTTGTTTATACAACGATATATTAAAAATGTTTGACTTAATTCCAATGACATATATATATATATATATATTGTAACAGTAAACCTAAAGACTTTATATTATTTATGACAAGTATAATCATAATTTAAATAATATCATATATATGTGTATAGCATTGCTAAAGAAATCCAATATGGTGAATGTATTTTAAAACAAGTTTTAAAACGTATAAATTCGTGGCTACATTCAAAATTTGTTGAAAATATTTAGCAACAAATTTAAGTTGTTAATCCTACATCACATTGAAAAATAATTTATTATTAAACATCCATTATTAATTTGAATAAAGTGATCATAACTTAATAATATTTTAGTGATTTATATTTGATTTAAAATCACTTGTAAACAAATGATATTTAAGTACGTGTGGATGTGCTTATAGATGTTTTATTTAAAATAAAGTAATGTGCAATATATTAATAATAGAGCAAAATATAAAACCATAGGAAAGTAATAGGAAATTTTATAACATTAGGAGAATGGGAAATGTAAAAGTTAAGAAATATTCATTTAGATATGAACAGTGTAAATATATTACTTAGGATTAAAATAAAGATAAATAATTGTATTTATAGCTTTAGAATAATTTTATTTAAAATGTAATACATGTGTAAAATGGAAAATAAGGTGGCTAATTTTGTCTCTTATTAAAGCATGAGGAAAAACTTAAATCATTTGCATAAAATTTATTGCAATGCCAACACATGTAATTTCACATATAAAATTGCATTTGAGTAAAATATGAGTTCAAATCTACATCATTTTTTGATAATATGTCAAAAATGGTATATAATAAGATGCTTGAAGAAATTCACATTTCTATTCTGATGATACTTGTCATATAATCTTTGTAAGCTATAAATCTTTAAATTCACCTTTGTGGCTACTTTGTTGCTTACCATTTTTGGCTAGAAAAACCATTAAATATTCATCTTTAGAATGTAGGTGAGTCTTTGTGATTATCATCATCACATATGAGTAAATAATATTGTTATAATTAAATACTTAAATAACTAGGCTGATAATAATTTAAAGTGAATTAATTTTTAATTAACATGGAAATTATAAATAAGTAGACAAAGATAATGGAGTCTTCAAAATATTTTTAAATTATTAAGATTGCTATCTCAAATATAGTGGATTTTGCCATTGTCTACAATTATTTTGGATTTTTATTTAAAACATATCTGTAAATTTTAGATTTAAGTCAATGATTTTGTTTCTTGCTAATTTTACGAAAGTAAACTTTTGGAAATCAATTAACAAAATATCATCTTTTGCTAATTATTAATAAGATAAACAATAGAAAATCTAAACATTGTGAGAACTTGTGATATAATTATCCTCAGGGTTTACTTAAAATTGTGATAAATATTTTGTTAACACTTTTTTTTAAAAAAGTGAAACACTGTACCATAAATGGATGTACATTATTGAAAGAAAAAATACTTAATCTATTAATTAACCTCTTTTTTTTTGATGATTATTTTATTGGCCAAGTGAGGTAAAAGCCTAAACTTTTAATTGATCAATTCACAAACTCAAGCATCAATTCACAAACTCAAACATCAAAATATATTCATATTTTAATATTATATTCACTTTAGTTTCATTTGTAAAAAGTATATTAATAATTTGTCAGGTTATGAAAGTGAACAAATGTTTTTCCAAAAATATTTTTTTATTTATAATTATAAAAATATTCGATAGTGGCAAATCTAAAATGAACGTTACTCACCAACCAATAAGTTTTGCAGATGTCAGTGATTTCTTTCCCAATTTTAAGTTGTGGATAATTAAATAATTTTTGCTAAAGTCTTAACTATTTTTCTAAAATAATTTTATTTTTAGCATATTTTATCAAAATAATTTATAATGTCAAAAAATACTTTTAAAATGGTCTAAAACCCTCGTTTATCATTTTCAAAATGAAACAAAAGAAATCATAATGGTGGGCATTATGGATAACCATTTTCTTTGTTGTCAAAATTTAACAGCCAATCAGATTCAAGAAATGACCACCTTATTCTTTTGTTAGACCTAAAACATCAGTTTTATTGATTTTTTACTTGTAAAATAAATCAAGAGAGGGCAGCATCTTACAGAACTTTTTATAACCTTTCAAATGATGGTAAAATCTTTACCATAATGTTAAAAATGATGGGATTTGAACAATGGGAAGCGGTCACATTTTTAGCCATATCTAGCAAAAAGGCAGTTAAATAACTTTGAAAACATTTTTGGAGTAAAATGAATTGTGCGTGACTTAGGATCAACTTCTGAAAGAATAAAATTAAATGTGTGCAATCATAAAATAAATTATGTTTACCAGAACATATATTAATTAAATGTAGACATAGATATTATTTGGATTCTATAATATTCATAAACTTTTAATGAATAATAGCTTATTTATTAAGTTATTTTTGCCATGTTTACGATAAATATTTTTAAAATTGATTGCATATATTTAATATTTTTTCAACATTCTCTTCACCTAAAGACCAAGTAAATATTTAATTAATATAGGATCTGTGCATGTATAATTGTTATTGAAGATAGATTGTTGTTGTTATTATTATTATTATTATTATTATTATTATTATTATTATTATTATTATTATTATTATTATTATTATTATTATTATTATTATTATTATTATTATTATTATTATTATTATTATTATTAGTAGTAGTAGTAGTAGTAGTAGTAGTAGTAGTAGGAGGAGGAGGAGGAGGAGGAGGAGGAGCAGAAGCAGTAGTAGCAGCAGCAGTAGCACTACTACTACTAGTAGTAACAGTAGTAGTAATAGTAGTAATAGCAGTAGTAACAGAAGTAGCAGCAGTTGCAGCATTAACAGTAGTAGCAGTAATAGTAGTAGTAGTAATATTATTAAATTTTCATATTGATCATGAGATGCTCTTCTTTTATTGATCTTGTATTTATTTTTCTTATTTAATCATATAATAGTAATGATATATTATAAGTGTGTTTATTCAAATATAAAAGATGTTTAAAATGTATCTTTAATAATAAAGTTAGAAAATAATAGATAAAAGGTTAAGTCCATGGCTAAAGGTTGAATAAAGAATTTGTTAAGATTTTAATGCTACATGAAACAGTGGACCATGTTGGAATTATAGTTGTTCATAAAAAAAATAAATGTTATACATAATAAAAAGGGCTAAAAGCTAAGTAGGTATCATTTTAGATAAAGTGGTCCTATAGAGAAGATATTTAGCATATATAAGTTGTAGATGAATCTCTTTATTCTATTTTATTTTACGATATTAAGAATTTAATTATATTCTATATGTTCTGAACCTTTTTTAATAAATTTGTTAATGTTTTATCAACACATAGAGTCCAACAAATTTTCATAACAGGAATTATATTTAAATCCACTTAATTGAGAATGTGAATAGAAATATTATTATTTTAATATTTATATTATGCTTATTTCATTATAATATTTATTCATTAATATTTTGTTAATAAAATTATTGAATTGTTCTTTATAAATAATGACTTGCATTTTATTATTATTTATCAACATTACCTTTTGGGTTTGTATCAAGCTCACATAAATTTAATTACAATTTTCTAGTTAAGTGAATATTATTTAGTAAAACACTTTGCTAGAGCTCATCTGCACTAGTTACACAGCTATATTCATATGCTGCAAGATATAAGCCAGAAACAATCACAAAATGGTTTGTGTGTTTAGCCATATACTATGGAAACTTTGTTTACATATAAGATATGAGTTTTTATTAGTAGTATTATAGTAAATAAAATTAAATCTCTGAAAAATAATAATTGAAGTATTATTTGTTAGTTTTGATATTATATTAGCCATATAGATGAAAACTTTGATAAAAAGTTACATACTTAGTAATATATATATATATATATATATATATATATATATATATATATATATATATATATATATATATATATATATATATGTAATAAATGTTGTAAAACACTGAGATACATTAAAAATGTTAATGTTCAAATACAGTAGTGAGCAATGGACATTATTGATGTGGAATTTAATCTTCTTGTTATATTTTTTAAATATTTTTGAAAAGTTAAGCTAAAATTTGTAGCATCAATTGGTGGTGAATGACCAAACGTTGGCACGATATATTAAGCCAGGTTTATATTCTTTAATTTACTTTAATTAACTGTTACAATGCATGTATTATAACTATTGGTGAAAATCTATATTAAATTAGATGTATTAAACATTTTATTTAGCTTATTTAGAAGCTAAAAACATTGTTGTAGGCTTTTACTTTAGAAATAGTTGACTGTAGAAGTTTCCTTATAAGCTATATTATATCCATTTTTTATAATTTTTATTTTCAACAAAATATTGTAGCAATACTTTTTTTTCACTGAATAAAAATCGATAAATGCATTTTATTTATTTAAATACACTCTAAATGTATATACATATATATGAAAGAATGTTTTATATAAACATTGTTTATAAGTTAACAAACATATATTTCAAAAATAGTATTTAAAAGATTACATTAGCAATGATCAATTAGTTATAGTGTAAAGTATGTGGTGGTATTTATTTTACTTTCTTAAAAATTTAACCTTTATTTTAATTTTTTTTTTTATTGTTTTTTTTTTTTAAAAGTACAATAGTAATATTATTTAATGGGAGAAAAGAAAAAAAAAAGGAATATATTATTTTAAAATATTTCTACTTACATGCAAAGTAATATAATTTATTTTAAAGAAAATATTTTATTTTAAAATTTTAAATAATTATGTAAAGACTTTATAATGATTTTGGAATGAACCAAAGACACATAAAATATTTTCAAAAGGTAAATCATGATCTATGGCAGTGGTTGTCAATCTTCCTAATGCTGAGATCCTTTAATATAGTTCCTTATGTTGTGTGATCCTCAATCTTAAAATTATTTTTTTACTATTTCATAATTGTAATTTTGCTACTGTTATGAATTGTAATGCAAATATGTGATATGTAGAATGTATTTTCATTATTACAAATTGAACATAATTAAAGTATAATGATTAATCACAAAAAAACAATATGTAATTATATATTGTGAAATATTTATTCTTAATTATAAATAAATAAAAAAATTTTGAAGTATTGTAATAGTCTTAATATAACAACAAACTATATTGCTACATTTTGTGGTAGTGTGCATAAAAAGCCAATGACAATGTGAAGAGTGATATTTCATCTTTCTCACCAGATCAGAAATTCTTTGGGGTAGTCTTTCCATAAGCACAATGCAGATCATTTTATACAACAAGTCTACTTCTGCATTTAGACTTTATAAGCAACAAGATGGAAAAACCTGTTTCACAAGGTATGTTGTTGGAAATGGAAGAAGGCACAACACTGTTTCAGACAGAGCAGGATATAACTGCAAATACTTGATCCAGAATTTTGTAACTGGCATTATAGAAAATTCAATTCCCATTGCATTGTTATTAATTTCAGAAAATATGATGAAATTTCATCTGCAGGGGTGTCATTAATTTGTAAAATATGATGAAATTTCATCTGCAAGCATGTGCAAGTGTTTTTTCACAGAAATTATCTTTATAATCTTTTTGTCTGGTTCAATGACATGTTCCTCAAAGAAAACAAATAAAGTGAGCAACATGTATATTTTATTTTCATCCATTTTTTTTTACCAAAGCTGAAGATTCATTTGGAATGATGGGATCTTTTCAGACAAATTGAGGCATATTGTATTTGGTCTTTATAGTAATAAATTTAACTTATACAAGATAGCAAAGATGTCAACCAAATAAGTTATTTTCTGCAGTTCATTTTTGTCACCAAAAAGTGCTTTGAACTGCAGTCTTGCCTTCTGATTAAAAACATTTTGAGTTCATCATGAAGCTCAAAACACATTTCAAAACCATTCCTCTCAATAACCATCTTACTTCACTGGCAAATTACAGAGCATTGTTCAGAGCATTCAACTCATTGCACAGTTGCAAAAACAGTCAACTATTTAAAGGACTCACTTTTATAAAACTGACACAACTTATGATGCTTTTCATTACTTCTTCTAACCCTTGTGGCAGTATCTTTGTTACTAATATTTGCTGATGATTTTTGGTGGCTCATTCTGAACCAAACATTTAAATCCAAATCAACATCCTAGCATAGCTGGACCATCATCATTGCAAACACCACAAACTTTTTCCCATGAGATCTTATGTTCTTTCAGATATGAACCAACTGTAATAAATACATCACATGCAGTAGTTTTTATTTCAAGAGGTTTGCAAAAAAGAAACTCATCTTTATAGTCACTATAATTAATATTCCTCACATAAACCAATAACTGTGAGCAATTTGCAACATCTGTAGACTTGTCAAGTCAGATAATAAATATTGGAATTGGTGCAGATTTAATTTCCTGGATTACCTGATCAAGAATATCAGCAAACATATCATATATTTTTATGTAAACAGTGTCATTAGATAAGAAAATTGCACTCAAATTCATAATAAATTTATCTCTGATCATAACTTGAACAATAACTTTGGCTGCTGGCAATAGTAAATTCTCAGCAATGGTGTGAGGTTTCATAGCTCTGGTCATTTTAAGTGCCACCAAATATGAAGTTTCAACAGCTGCTATGTTTTGTTTGTAGTATTTTCCACTTGTATCAAATCTGATTTTCTTGAGTCCATCAGCTTTGCTTTTAAAATAGTTGGTATCCTTGCAGCAAAGCTCAGATGTTGCTATCAAAATTGTGTTTTACTTTATTCAGTTTCATAGATTCAACTTCACAACAAATAATACATTGTGGTTTCTCAAGTCCTGCTGTAAATATTGAGGTAAAACCATACTGCAAAATCCTCACTATATTTTCTTTTCTTAAAATTCTTCACTAAATGACCCATTATCATGGGATGGTTTGCTAATGAAAATAATATATCACAATAACTTTAATAATACAAAATATGATACATGGTATAGTTCAGCCAATACAATTTATTAAAGTTTCCTATGATTCACCATTCTTAGTGCTGTGTTTTTACATATCTGTTATTATCATAAGGAGATAGTATTCACATCAAGCACAACTGAATATAAAAAAAATTATCAGCATTCAGATTAAGTTTCCATGTTACATATATTTTTTGCACTACTTAATGATTTTAAATTTATCCAGTAATTATAATTCATGAGGTGTCATTTTATTTCCAATACTGCTGCCTTCCCCATATTAGCTGATTTTAATACAGTAGCTGCTCTAAACATATAAGTGACTGATCTGCATAAGTACATTATGGGATTAATCCTGTCACATATACTGTAGTTGTACAGGATATATGTAATGCAGTTGGCATGATAATGATATAACACTGGTTTACTTGTATGTGGGTGTATCTGATTGTGGGTGATCCTTGTGAAAGGGTTGTTTGACCCTCAAAGGGGTCATAATCCACAGGTTGAAAAACACTGATCTAGGAAGACATTCAATAGTTACCATGCTTATTTATTTGTCTTTTTATCTAAATAATTTTGCAAAATTAAAAAGTATATAGGTATGCTAAATTTCTTCGAAATACCTGTTTCCATTATATTATCATTTCACCTATTAGTAAAATAAATAACAATGGAAGGGTAAATAAGGCACATTTTGTTTCACAGAGCTGATGGCCTCATGAGCTATCTATATATCAAATACCACTAAGAGAATGATTATCTGAAAGAATAATCAAAATGCTTCTAGGAATGTATAAACATCAATTGTAATAGAAATATTGAAACTTTTGCTAATAGTAAAACAAAATCATAAGTCACTAGTAAAATATTTTAAAAGAAACGTTTTTTATTAATTTGTTTATGAACATTGTCAATTTTAAAGAACTCCCTTTGTTAAAGATAATAATTGTTTTGAATTATAATATATTTATGATGCCTTAAATGTCATTTCTTTATTAAGTCAGCTAAATAAATATTTTAATAGATCTATATCTGATAAAAATCTACAATTTATAAATCCATGTCACTGGAGATAAACCACAAAAACAGACCAGTACTTTATCATTTATTCTTTAAAAAAAATAATATGTTTACTATTCAGCCTCTAAAAAGGTAAATTTATTTAAATACATTAATATTTTCACATGATGACCATTTACCAAATGCTCAAATGAGGGACTCAAAATAAACAAATATATATTAGTTATTATTATTGTAGTTATTATATTATTGGCACAGATATTTTAAACATGCACTGCATTTTAATCATATTTTACCACGTGTGAATGAATGTTTATTTGGTAAATGTGATTTCTTTAAACTTTATATTAGTAGTTAATCATATTTATTAATTTAAAAAAATAATATAGTATGTTTAAAAAGTAGTGAAAAATTTATCTAGTCTATGAATTTTATAAATTAGTATACACAGACTTTATATTTGTAGTGTTTTATTTAAGAAATATTGTGTTGATAGGATAAAGATTTTCTTATAATTTCCATGGTTTATTCTTAAGAAACTTAAAATAATGCTGTCATTTCTTTGTTATAATTTATTATTTGAGTAACTTAAAATATAAATACTGTACATTTTTATATAACCATGGGATTGCTACATCAATGTCTATATTCATCATCTTTTAATGCATATAAGACTCTGGGTGTAAGCTAACTACAAGGAAAAAAATTATAAAAATACAAAAAAGTTTCAATTGTAATGTGTAAGATAGTCTTTCTTAAGAAATTGGTACTTAATCCCATTGGTCATAAATTATACTTTTTGTTAAACTTCAAAATAATGATTTAAAACTCAATTTATTATTTTAGTACATGCCTACACACAAAGGAACATTAAAATTTTTGTGCATGTTAAATTAAAATTTCTAAAATTAGTTTAAATAATGTAAAAGTTTAAATTTAATTCTAAAATTTAAATGTAGGAGATTTGAACACAGACATTCTAGTACCCTTCAACTATCCACACTATCTCATACCACTGAAACATATGACCATGCACAAGTAGAAAAGATAAATAATCACCAATATTTATATTTTGTGCTGAACCAGCACTCATCAGTTGGTCCAGATCATCATCTCCCACACATATATAATCAGTGCTCAGTTTATATTAAAATAGCAAATCTTCATACTTTAATGAACAGGCTTCAACCCACTCCAACTTCCAACTTACTCTTCAGCCATCCATACCATTGAAAATCTGTTCATGGAATGTCCAAGTCCCATGTTGATGCCATTATTGTTATTATGTCCACATTGACCTCAAGTCACTCTGATCCTTTGTGTATAGGACCTTACATATTTAAATACAGAGAAGAGGAATGGGATGAATGCAGGATTAATGTGTAATATTTGAAATACCAGCATTCTTCACACATCTAAAATTAATGGTAAATATAGAGGATTTGAATACAGACTTTCAAGCACCCTTCAACTTTCCATACTATCTCATACCACTGCCTGTCCATTCAAGTATGAAGATTTGTGATCTTAATATAAACTGAGCACTGATTATATATGTGTGTGGTAGATGATGACCTGGACCAACTAATGAGTGCTGGTTCAGCACGAAATACTATATTGGTGATTATTTATCTTTTCTGTATATGTGTGGTCGTGTGTATCAGTGGTATGAGATAGTGCGGATAGTTGAAGGGTGCTTGAAAGTCCATGTTCAAATCCTCTATATTTAAATTAAGCTTCAGGTATATGAAGAATTGTCTGCTTTTCGGATATTTCTAAACTATAAATAATTTTTTAAAAAAATGTTGCTTTTTATTGGTAAACATATTTAATTAAAGATCATTATTAATGATTCAAAATCAGACTTTTAATTAAGTTTATTTTTGTTAATATGTTTCTGGAAGGCAAGGTAATTATTTTGAGTTCAAGCTCAAGGCTTCAATTAAGTAATTATATGCATATTTGAAAAACACGTTATAAGTAGTTAATTTAAAATCGAAAGTTTTAATTAAATATGTTTTTGAAAAACAATGTAATTAAGTTAATTGTATTTAAAACCAGTTGGTATGTGGATCAAATAAATTATCAAATTCCATATAAAGCGAGAAAAACGTAATCATCTTGAAATTATATAAAGATCAAAAATGACTTGTTTTACTCATTCAACTACCTCCAACCTGTGTTAGTTTTACTGGGTTGCACTCTTACAATAAAAATACTCGGAAAAGAACATTTGGGAAGTATCAGCAAAATTTCAATGCTAACTAAATTAACTGTTTATGAAAAAGACGCCATGAATAATAAATAGAAAAGACACAAGACGTCTCTTTTTTGGATTGTATGCTGCAGCCAAAAAAGTATCCTGAATGTTACCTTCTACGCTTGATTGTCACGAATCTTTCCAAAATTAACTATGAGAATTAATTGACTTAGGACAATTTATCCGGTTGCAATGTTTATCATCCGGTATCTTATTCAAGAATAATAAAATTGTCAACAAAGAGCCATGGATCCAAACTATTATTTACATATATGTATTTTATACAGACTGTCAGTATAAAATGTAGAAAAAAAAAAAGAAATCTATCGTTAAATGACTGCAATAGATTCCAGATGTAAAATTTTTTATCTTGCTCTTAGTTTACTTTTTTTTAAAAAGGGAGGAGGGATAGGGATATATATATAACAATTTATATTTCTTTATTTGATATACTTTTTATTATTATTATATTACATATTTTTATTGTTAAATGCATTTCAAATAAATCAAAAAGACATTAAGACGGGGGGGGGGGTATACCATTTACAGTAATGATTTAATTGCAGTAAAAGCAAATAAATAATATAATCAAGAAAGAAAAAAGGAAAAATATTTTTAAAATGTATTTTTCGAAACCTGTATGTTATTTAATATTATAAATCTTCAGGTGAAAATTACGAATATTGTACATCTGTAAAATAAAATATCAAGGGTAAATTTAAAATGAACTTCGTAAAAATTACTTAGAATTAAAATTATTTCTTAATTATCAAAATCAGAGATTACTTACTTAGTAGTTGTATGTTAATGTACATATGTGTGTGTGAATATATATTAATAATACAAATTTAGATAATTTAAAGCAGGGGTCCCCCACCTTTTTGCACTTAAGAGCACATTCTATAATACCGGCCAGGTGGCGGTACAATTTATTTTTTTCAACCAGATGGCGGGCACCATTTATTTTGTCAATGTACATTTATAGTTGGATATTGTTAATAATACACATAATGTGCAAAAAAATATTTATTTCAAAAATAAAATTTTAACATATAATTAATGTTTATATTTTTACGCTGTAAAAGTATAGTATGTCCTACAATTTGATTACAATATAATACACATGAGTCTCGTTTTACGCGATAGATAGGTTCCTCAGAAAACACGCGCAAACGAAATAGTGCAAAAATAGACGTAACTTACATTGAAAAAGGGGGGATGCGGTCTGTGATTTTTCAAAATTCGCGTAAAAGCAAAGCACCAACGTAAAATTACTTTAAAATTCGCGCAAAAAAAAAAAAAATAAGGTAATAAAATATGACTAATAAAAAATTTCAAATTTGAAAAAAATTGATACAAGACAAACTTTTTTTATCTCTATTTAATTTTATTCAAAATAATATATTTTTATGCATAATTTACTGTACAGTAATTTACTTTTTTTTTTTTATACACGTTTTAATTATTATCGAGAAACAAGTTTGTTTGCAAACTGATAAAAAAATCAGATTTTTCTCAAGAGGAAATACAACTAGCACCAACTTCACTCTCATGTTGTGTTGATTATTCTTTCTTAATATTTAGATCAAGTTTAAACAGCAGGCCAGTAATTCATTAAAAGTAGTTGTTTCTTTGAAAACCCAGTGAAAATCTCTCATGCATAAATTTATTCATGTTTTCTATTAAGAAAATGATTATCTAGTATTATTCCACTATCAAAAACTATAATTTATTATATATATAAAGTCCAATATGTAGAATTTTCATAGTCACATTGTTTATATTTTATTAGGACCACCAAGCTAGGTCTGACATTACTTTTATATCCAATTCTATCAACACCATTTTGTTAAAAAGAATTTTTTTTGTTTTCAAAATCCATTTGTTATTTTTAAATCAGAACACAAAACTTGTTTATGCTTTCTATTAACAAAAATACTATCAATATAGACAAATAAATAAACCTCTGGTTTAGAAATAAATAAATATCTGAATAGACTATTTATTGCAGTATAATACTTTTACTTGTTTTCATTCAATAATTAAAACTTTTACTGCAATATGTTATTTTTTAATTCTTATTAATAAGTCCTACTTTATATATATATATATTATAATGATCCAAAATAAAGTGGAGGACAGCAGTCTACCATATCTTCACTACAAGGGCGCCATCTAGGCATTTGAACCTAAAAAATTTATAAAGTAGGCAGATACACGCTGTTAAGATTCCACTTTATTTAAATATTTAGACCGTTAGCCCATTGTCACTAGCTCAGTGAGTAGAGATAATAAATAACTTGTTTAATTTGTATTTTATATATATATATATATATATATATAATAAAAGCCACTGCCAGACATTTACACACAAACATTTATTTACGCACATATAAATTTTAAATTATTTTAAATTTTGAAGAATAAAATTTATTATTTTAGATTTTAATATTCTTTTAATTTAACTTGTTATTTTAAAATTTTAACTCATCTACACAGATGAAATTTATATTTATTTTACGATTGTCAAGTATGAATAAACTACATAGATTTGCATTTGAAAAGAAAATATTCTAACCCTTATTTAACCATAGGCCAAAAGCTCGCAGTCAAACCGGCTTCAATCCATCTGATACATTGATGTATTCAATGTACCATGAAAATACAACAGCACAAAAAATATACTATACTGTCAGGAATGTACATCTGAACAGTATAGTTAGAGAAGTTGACTCTTGTCCAATACAGGAATGTTACATCTGTATGGCAAGAAGAACAATAAATAAAAAACTCCATAGGAAAAGAACTGCAGTCATTTTTGCTGACTTATGATCGCATTCCATAGGCAAACAGGGGGTGTGCAGCATATAATGGAGATCCTGCACATAGCAAACCTCATACTACATCTACTAATTACACCAATATATCCAATCCATTGACCCAATTTAACTATGAAACAAATAACCTAAGATTACCTTCCCCTAATTAATTGATATAACTTTACAAATCTATATAGCCATTCATGCCCAACTTAAATTTAGCATTTATATAAATTTGCACAGATGGATTTATAAAAGTTTGTTTTTTTAATGATGAGCACAGATCGACTACATGGATTACATGCTCAAAAACATCTCAAAATAAACATAAATGATCAAAATATAAAGTCAATGATGTAATTGCAGAGGAATTTCACAAGAAACCCATATGGAATTCATCATAAGATGCCACATTGACACCAATAACTAAAAAGACATCTGAATAAATACATTTTAGATATTCACCATAAGATATCATTATTTACTGAATGTCTATATATTTTAATCATATATGAAAACCAAAACATAATTAAACATGAACTAATCCAGGCAAGCATCTATGCCCAACTTAAATGTAATGCATTTAATAATTTCTACAATAAATATTAATAAGCAATGAAAATGGAAATGATTTTATCAAACTTAACTATGTAAAATTTAAACATCAGTAATTGATTGGAAACTTTAAGTGAGATAAAAGTTCGTTAAAAAAAATTATGCTTAGCTTGTTGAATCTTTAAAGTTCTTAATTATTTGTAGTCAATTTTTTTTTGTTTACACCTTACAGTAGAAGAGCTCACAGTTCCTGTTGTCAATTCCCATGAAGACTTTCATGGAAGACCAGTCTGATATCCTGGAGGTAGCCTTAGCTGGTTCCATTTTGGTATCACAGTCATTTCATTTTTAAAATAAGTGAGAGAGAATGACAAGTGTGTCTTATCGTTTTTCTCACAAAATCAAGTTGGAACTGTCAGGAAACTGTTTTAATTTGAATTCTTTTTCCTTTTTATAATCATCCTATGGATTCAATGAACAAAACATCACTATTCATTTTTTTCGTTATGGTCAGGGCATTTATTGCTGCTTCTATATTGGACAAGCTAATTCTTTTTATTCTATTATCTATATTTCATTTATTTATGTGCCCCAAGGGCTATGTTTTTCAATTAATTTATAAAACAATCATTTCCATTTACAAAAATATATAAATCTTTTTACAAAAATATACGTTCAAACACTTTTTTTATTTATTAAAAAAAAAAAAAAATTTAAAGTTTTGCATCTGTGCAAATATATATATATATATATATATATATATACACACGTTTAACAACTCTTTAATTTTTTTTAGCTTTTATTTCCAAACTTATTTTTATTTGCCAATTTAAAATTTTATTTTAAATTAATGTAACGACATATTTATATATTGTTACAATATATAAAATCTATTATATATTTCAACATTTAGAGGTAGCCAGGATTTATTTAAGGAAATAAATTTTAAATTTTCATACTTAGATTGTTTATTCAATACATTGTTAAAAGCAATTAAAATGCTTCACACTTTATTTTGATTAAATCATATAGAGTGGATTGTGGATCAATTATGAGTTTTTAGCTAAAGAACACTTAAAAAAGCTGTTTAGAACAAAATATATAAAAGGATAACACGGAATCTAAAAAAGACATATATCATTTTTAAAGATAATGAAACTATTTAGTAAATTGTGCAAAGAAGTAATGTGATATAATAAAAAAAGGAAGATGACCTTAGTAAAAAACTTTGATGTACAACAGCATCAATCATACACTTCACATTTCAAATGCAGAAACTTTACTATTACACCAACTGCACAACAGATATACAATTTGTAAAATATTATTGATAAAATAAATTTGATCATATGCAGAATTACTGTAATTATGAAACAATATTTTAAAATAATTTAATTTTAAATAAATTAATAATAATAATATGTTATTTTTTATATAAATCAGGTTATTTAAATAAAAATGATTAGGATTTTTTTTTACTATAATGACAAAAGGGCATTGGCTTGTTCAGTTTTGTTCAGGGACTGACTATATATGAAACATATTTCAAAGTGACCAATTGTCACAATAAATTTAAGTAAAGAAATATTCCTCTTATATTTAAATAATAAATATTTGCAATCAGAATGTGTTTCTAAAATGAATTGATTTAGAAATCTAAACGCATATAAGTTTTATTAATTAACACGATCAAATAGTGCTGGCTCATTTAGTTTAGCATAATGATTAGAGTATATATGTAATAATATGTGGTAAATTTTAAGCCCATATCTAGAAATTTGAGTCTTGAGTAATTGACACAAATGTGTTTAAGTAAATAAATAGTTCTCTTATATTTAAATAAAAAATATTTATACTCAATGTATTTTTAATGTTGAAATGAGTTGAAAATTTATACATTTTTCTTTACATATAAATGTTATTTATTTTCTTAGTGATTTGGTGCCCCCATGATGAAGTGCTTTTGTATCCTGAACAACCTGTATATCTACATACAGTAAATCCTCAGTATATGTTTTAAGTTATAAGATATTTTAAATACTCATAACTACTTACAATTAAAGTTAGAGTACAACACATTTATTAATAATAAGAATTTATGTTAATAATAATAATTTATACTTTATTACAAATATTGTATATATGAGAATTATTTATTATTAAATACTTATAGAATATTTTTAATGAATTAAATGCAAAGTTGCATATACATTTATATTATGGAATAATGCTGACACAGATATGCTTATTTTATTTGGTTTTCACAGACAGTTAACATATCCTTATGCCATCCTAAATATAGATTTGGATAATAAATAATGCATTACTGATAAAGTTATGTATATTTGCCATATGCAATTTAATCTGCCCTGCTATACATTCTCCTAAAAAGTTTTTAGTTTCTAATATATTAGTGTTTTACATTATGAATAAGAGTTTAGAAATTGCTTATTATATGTGTGAATATATTTGATTAATGTTGTTTATGGATGTGGTTTTACCACTTTTTGTAATTTTATTAATTCCACCTGTGATACATTTCAATTGTCATTCAGTATGGGCAATATCATTAAGATGATCATAATTTGAAATGTTTATAAAGTTGAAGATTTTTTTATGTCAAGTCATTATGTTGGTAGTGAGTATATTAGTTATTGAAGTTCACTTCAAAAGTATTGTATCACAAACTTACAAAAATAATCACACATAAGCTATAGTTTTAGCAATATTTATAATATTTCTCACAATGCCATTCAAATTATATGAAAGACAACCATATAATTAGAAGTGGAAAACAATGAAAATGCCTTTTAAAATTTTTAGGTAAATTACTGAGAGAAAAAATATTATTTAGAAAGTATAAAAAGATCAAACTTATCTAAATATTTATATGAAGGTAACATTCTTCATTTGAATTATCGATCAATGATGATCCTGTAATTTGTATATGAATAAATTTTATTGCAATATTTGTCAAATTAATATTAGCTCGATTGCTTTCATTATTGGTGGTTTATTAAATACATTGATCAGAGAGTCATAATCTAATCTGAAATAGAGAAAAGGTAACTAAAAGCCTGCTTAGGTACTTATTTTTTTTACTGCTAGTCATTTAATATGTCAAAGAGAAGAGTAAATTTCCAAAAATAAGAACTTGGTGTTATCTAACTGAGTTATTGACAATTTTCTTAATGTAAGATTACCATTAAAACATGTAGCATCTCTAGAACTGGGTGATTATATTAAAAACTAGCTTCATTTAAGAGTCTACTGGGCCAACTGTCTCAATAAAAACATTACAAGAATACAGAAAAAAAAAGTTAATAAAGGAGCATCTGAGGTTATAATTTCCCAAAAAGTGTGTAGACATTTGTAAGAGTATACCCCATTTTGGCTAAATTATTAAGAGATGGGAAACCATCATCATTCCCAAATAAACAAAATCTAAAATTAATATACAAGGAATGGTGATGGTTTTCAATCTCTTTGTAATCCAGCCTTAATATGGTATACTGTTACAAATGGTCACCCAATTTTAGGAAATTGTAACCTCAGATTTTCCTTTATTAACCGCGATTTTCCATACTGTTATAATTGGCACCATATGTCATGATATGGTATCTGGAGTGAACTTATCATCCCAAGTCAATATAAAATTTAAATTAAAATATAATAAAAATAATAATGAATATATAATGAATATGAGAAATATGAGAGATCAGAATAGCACCACACAAAAGTAATAATCATTCATCATCTTGAATGATCAACAATAAAAAAACAACAATAAATCTTTGGACTGGATTTGAAAACCCTCCTCTATAGACTAGGTTAATTATTTAGCCATTGCAAAACCTATGGCAGAAATACAAACAATTATCTGGATGCACATACTTAGATGCTACTCCATCAAAATACAATCATAAGTCAAATAATGCTAAAATACTAAAGACATTCTGACCATTCTCAATGTTCTTGCCACTTAGCACCATTATTGTACTGGTCAATTATAAATTACATTTTTAAAATAAATAAAAAGTATTACATGGATTTTAAAAGATACTCTTTGTGCCCATCTAGGATTAGAGAAGTAATGAAACTATTATCAACAGAATATCCATAATATCAAACATAAATCCCCTTTCATATAACAGGCTGTTATGTACAAATTCAGCTCAGAGAGCAAAAGCTCTCTAACTTTTACTGTGCTGTGATCAAGAGATAAAATACAACGTATAATAATTTATAATATTTTAGGTTTAAATCAATTCACTGGAATAACTTAAATATAAATTTTTAATAACTGTAAAATTAAATTAAAATCTATAGAATATGACTATACATATAAAATAAACCTTCTGATTTTGATTAATGCCAAAAAGAAATCCACTATTATGTGGTATTTTGCATGTATGCCCCAATAGATTTACATAAAACATCTATATATCAGCATACAGACATGTCTGTAAAATATAAAATCAACATCAATGATATATAAATAATGACTGCTCTCACATAGTCATGGAAATGTGAGTACACACTGATGTTTATATTATATATTTTAATTTCACAAAATAAACTTATTAAAAATATATTTTGAAAATGAATTCCATGTTGAAACTATACAGAAAATTCACAAATGCATATATATATATATATATATATATATATATATATATATATATATATATATATATATATATATATATATATATATATATATATATATATATATATATATAAGTATGAATCAAAGTTATTAAGTCATTCATTATTTCTAAAGGTAAAAAAAGTTTTTATTTTTATTTATTTATTTTTAAATTATCATAAGATTTTGATTTTAAAAATTGTACAGATATTGGCAGACTTACTTTGAATATATAATGGTAGGCAGAACAATGCAAGTCATTTACTGCTAGTACACACTGGTGGTTTGTATTCATATGGAAGCAAAGTCCAGCTTTTATATGGTTCATAGCCCATATATAGGTGTGTAGTAGACAGCATCAAGACAATAGTGCTGATTAAATGCAAACAGTTACCAAGAGTGGCCATCATCTTGCTGAAGAAATTTATATGTATACTGTATTTTATCTATGGAGAAGTTCCATGAAGGTACTGCATCATATATATATATATATATATATATATATATATATATATATATATATATATATATATATGGTAAATACAATATTATAGTTTAAATTCTTTTGTAGCACTTTTGATTATGTGGTAATCTTCATCAGCTTTAACTGAATTTCAAATATCCAAACTTAATGTTACATATATTTTCATAAGCTGTGTATGGCCATATTCACAACTTGCTTATTAATAACATCATTTTTATATTTATCAATTAATATTGCCTCTTTAATTTTCCTCTTTTTATGATTTCTTTCTTCCATTAATATTTTTATTTCATTACTATTAAATATAAATTTATAATTACAAGGGTTTTTTTGGTCAAAGAGTACTGAAGCTGTATTAAATTGACTATTTACATTATTTTTAACTTGGTTATATAATAATTGATGCTCCTTCAATCTTTTTTCCACATAACATCTTGATTCACCGATATAAAATTTCTGACATCCACATGAAATCTGATAAATTATATTATTTCTTTGCAATTTAGGAATTATACTCTTAGAATTATTAATCAATCAATTAAAATTTGGAGGAACACAAAATGAAATATTATACTTTTCTTTAAATATATTCTTAATTAATTTAGATTGCAAGTTATTTATAAACAGCATATATATCCATTTTTTATTACTAAAGTAACATTGCAAACACTCTTCTTATTATTAAATGAATTATATATATATATATATATATATATATATATATATATATATATACGCTCTTCCGATCTTGTAACCGTAAATTCTGATGTCCCAATTACGTAATATAAGTGCACTAGGAATTGTAACTTTGATCACTAATCAATTCCTGCTGTACATTGTCAGCTATTAAGAGCTGTATCCAAAAGCATATCATGCTATCTATTTTATGCACCAAAGACCACAACTACAGACCAAACTAATGATCTAACATAAACTTTTTACAATTTAATTTAATCGTAGCCAGGGTGTACCGCGAAGACCTATCATAGTATTATTATAAAACACATTAAACAAATTATAAGTGCAATGTTATTACTTTTAAACCTTAATTTGCGATTTTTATGGTATGCGACCCTATGGCCGACCATGTACAAGATGGCATAATTTGTGGAATTACATAAGATGATGAAATTTTAAACCATCTATATGATTTTTAATACAAATGCTAGTCCAGGTAAAGCTTTGCAATAAATAAACATAAATACTTGGGTTCTGATTTTATAGTTTATCATATTACTGAGACTCTTATTATACTGACAAATGACAATTTAAAAACGTTAAGTAAATATATTTAATCATATCATTATTTGGTAAATCTGTTCACAAGTTTAATAATTAATTTGTATTTTACACTAGAATCAACTACGCAAAGCCACAATGATGGAAAAGGTAAATGGGATTTTATTGTACCTTACCAATCATAAACTACCAAAGACGAAAAGCATCTAAATGTTTTCTCAAAAAATATTTATAAACTCTTATATCATGTTGACGATAATATGTAATTCAATGTATGCTCTATCCAAAGTTTATGATTTCTGATGTTATGAATGACACATAGCAACGGCACAGTAAGTTTAATTATAAATCAATGTTTATTTACAAATTTATGAACAATAAGTAATTAATTTCAATATTCTAAATAAAACATAAATAAACAAATAAAATAAATAAATTATAATTCAATCGACTTTCTTCAATACATCTCATAGGTACAGTATTTAAAAACCTAATCCCACCTTATATTTTAATTTTATATACTGAATATTGAGGAATTTATAATAAATTCAGCATCAATTCATGAAATATTGAACGTCATTTCCAGATTCAATAAATCCCTACTGTTCACCTATAATAATATAATAAATAATATGATGTCTGTATGATTTAGCTATAATGTAATCATTAATTAAAGTGAAAATGTAAACTTACATTCCGGTAAATAACAATCAACCAACAGTTAATTATTATGAAGTACTTGAATAGAATGTCCTGTTACCATTTAATAATCTAACCGATAAATTATGCTTACAAATGAAGAAGATGATTTAGCAAATTAACTAAAATACTTTTCCCAACTTATATCTGTGAAGCAAAACATATTCCTGTGGATGCATTCACCTTCACGTAGGAATTAAATAATACTAAACGTTTTGTGTATTTAAACACCATCATAAGGTAATACGTATAATCACACAATTCCGCGGATTAACCACCAGCACAGGAATGTGTGTATAATACAAAAATGGCAATTAAAATAATCTGCGGATTAACCACCAGCACAGATTAAAGCCCTTTAACATTCTAAAACAACATTATTATTTACTTCACATTAAAGTGCAAAATCATCCTCCTCAGTTCTTCTGACTATTCAGAAAACACTAACACTGTAGCAAATGTGGGTTCTTGCTTAATAAAATGTTAGACTAATCAGGACAACTAATGTACTAACTTATCTTGCTTAAAATAAACATGTGTAATATAATATAAGTAATATTGGCAAAGGAATATAAATCTGGAAAGACTCACAAAACATCTCACAAAGATTGATACATCTCATGAATTCATTTAGTGCTTTTAAGCTTTTCCGCAAGCGCTATTCTCTTGAAGAAATATTTTATTCAACCCCTATTAATTTATACTTAATAAATATAACTTTTGAACTTCACATGCAAGTTCATATAACGATAAAATTAAACAATACATTATTCACCAAATACATAAAATTTAACGGTGTGTGTGTGATAAAACTAAATGCATAGCATTTATAGTTCAATACATGAATTTTAGCAGATGTGTGTATCACAAATTGAATTGTATAGCATTTTATAACTCCTAATGTGATCCATAGATTCCATGTACGATGTGTAGAATAATAAGTATACGAGGTAATAGCTATAACTGTAGTTAAATTCCATACATGCAATTCTATCCATTTGATTAGTTATTATAAGCAATATTAAATTAACAATTTTGCGTGGCTCCCCAAACATGAAACAATTTTAAAACATGATACGCAGAATTTAAATGAAAATGTTTTTCATAAAGTTATTAATCTCTACATTTCTCTATCAAAAATGTTCCAAGTTTATCACATCCATGCAAGTATTTATTTATCCATGCGTTAATCCAGGAATACTAATTACAGCAATTAATTTATTCATTTTAAACCGACGATAAAATTATAAAATAGCTTTGATTAATTATTTGAAAACTGTTTATTATCCAAATGTTAAACAAATTAACTAGCAAATATTACTGGCATTGTAAAGGTAAATATCAATCAATATTATATTTTATTACAATTAAAAAACGAAAATATTAAAATATTTTGATAACTTTAACGTTTTACTTTAACTTAAAATTCTTCTTTTTTTTTAAAAAACAAATTTTCATATTCATAAAACTTCTGTAATTAAAATACTTATTTAATTTTTCCAAATTGTAGAATAATAAATATTTCAAAACATACCAAAATCTTGTATTTAATTCTTTCAAACTTAAACTGGGAAGCTCCAACATTTTAAAAATGTAATATTGGAAATTATTACCGGTGATTCGATCCACTTGGTCAGCCGACTTGAACAGACTTTTAAATTTAGCAATTCATCTTATAATTAATTACCACTATGTTATATTTACGTTTATAGCAAATTTTGTGGTAATCAGTTTACTTGTTAACTATTTTAAAATAAGCTTAGCAAATTTACACCATTTGCCTTTACCATTTTCTTTTCTTTCTCCCTCCAAAAGCAAACTAACAGACGATCTTCCCTTAAATTCACGCTCTTTTTTTTTTACATTGAGACGCATACGTAATTACTGTATTTATTTTTAATAATTAATTTTAACTGAATAAATGGTTCTGTAAATTTAATAGAAGTAATTTTTAAGATCATTTTAAACAAATAAAAACAAAATATTTTTTTTAATACACTTTACCAAATTTTTATGTGTTGTCAAATTTTTAAAAAGTTAAACGTTTTGATATGAGTTAGTATATGGAACAAAGCAAAATTTAAATTTATTAAAATAATATAATGTAACGTTCAGAATCGTATGATTAGCCAACAAGATTCAGAGACCTAGCAAAAGTACTTCAAACCCAGTATGTTCGGGATATGGTAGTTGCGGAACAGTACTAAGCTTTAACCTATTTACCAGTGCTCCAAAATCTCCACTATCCAACCAACGCTCCTGATGCTACTAATGGTTATCATTTTTCTTCGGTGGACCATTGTGTCACTTTGATTGAGGCAGATATTTTTTTCAGGTTCATTCATTATTAGGATCGATCTTTGGCTCTGTCGAACCCAGGATAGGCTGGCTTCAAGTTGCTTCTCTTTGTCTCTCATAGCAGCAGCATGGGATTTGTCTCTCCTCCTCTTCTTTCGATGCATTTTTCTGGAGACTTTCCAGAGAAAGGAAAAGTAGTTTGTACTACTCAAAAGTCATATTGTGGATCTTTTCTCTAACTGCTTGACTTTTTTTAATTAACTGCTTGACTTTGAATTAATTAACTGCTTCTAACTGCTTGACTTTGCATTAATTCTCCAACTGCTTAACTTTGAATTTAATAATTTTAATCAATTACTCTCCCTGCTTGACTTTGAAGAATTTGAATTGAATTGAATTCCCTGGTTCTTTTTCTTTGCTCTCTATATAATATTTTTTTCTAAGCAAGGCTTTGTTTTCTATATATATATATATATATATATATATAGAAATACAAATATATATATATAGGTGTATAAATATATATATATTTGTTTATCCATATATATATATATTTAACACCTATAATATATATATTCCTTGGTTAGAAACGAAAACAGACCGCATGATTGATTTTTCCTTTTTTTAATTACATCAGTTTAAAGATTTTTAGGATTTACATCAGTTTGAAGATAAGAAAACAATTCAACACTCCCATGCAACTAGCTGCATTGATCTTTTACCAAAAATAAGTGACACAATCAAGATAAGATTACACAAAGTTATAAAATCTTACTTGCCTTTTAATTGCCTCAAGGATGAGAAAAAAATGAATTCACACTTACATGCAACTATATTTTTCAGAATGTTTATGAAAAACAAGCAGTCATCAAACTGCCTTTAGGATAAAGATATACGACAATGGAAATATATTTTTCTTTCCAAAAATATATACATAAAAAATGCACCACAATAGAACAATTTACACATACATAAGTCCACTCATTCATAAAGTCATACACCTGCACCTGCATATATCCCCTTTAGCAAACAAGCAAAAATAAAAAAAATAAAAAATTAAATATTTTAGTTTTAAAATTTATATATGTATACTAATTTTAACAACTAACATGAAGCTATGTGTGTTCATACACACTGAACACTTCATATCCCTCAAGTTACAAAAAGAAAAAAAAACAACAAAAAAATGATCAAACCTACTCTGGTAAAATCCCTTTTTTCTCCCTTTTTTTTACACCAGAGACCCTTGAAGTTTAAATTAAAGAGTAACCCAACTACTCCATAATAAAATTTAGTGATCTATTCTATGGTTAGTGATTGACTACATATATATTCCCCCAAAAAAAATTTTACATAGCTATAAGAAATAATTTGAAAATTCATGGTCCGAATTCATTTAAAAAATCAGTACCCATCATTACCTTCTGTTTTCTAAGACCATTTTAAATTTTTCCTGGATCTGGAGGTACCTGGTGGTAGGGCTTTAAACTCCGGGCATTATATGTTCCCTTTATGCCTTTGTGGTCCTGAAGTAGAAATGCATTTCTTCCACAAACTTTCGTTATCTTGAAAGGCCCACAATATAATGGAAAGAACTTCTTATACTGATCCTGCCATGGGTCACTAACACGTGGTGTGCGCACCCACACCTGGTTACCTACTTGGAATTGGTATGACTGTATGGCCCCCTTTTTTCTTTTTTCTGCAGTTTTCTTTAGACATTTCAAGGCCTCCTTCTGGTCTCCTTTGTCAATTCTCTTCCTCTCTGTTGATAGTGGGGTTTTCATATTCTGGAAGCCATGACCAACATGAAAGTAGATTGGTGTAAAGTTAGTGGCCTGATTATCTTTACAATTGATCGGCTTTATCCAACTCTCACACTTATCTTTCACATCCTCACTTATTTCATCAAAACATTTTCCAGAATCCTCAATGCTAGCTTTAACAATAGCCATTGTTATTGTAGCTTTCATACAAGTCATCAAGCATTTATTGCTAGGTTCAGGTCCCTTTCCATCCATGCACCACATGACGGTAGGCAAAAGATCACTCTTAAATTTGCACTGAAAAGTAGCATCTTTATGAATATAATCATTAACATCATTTAACCTTTTTGTTGTGGTTAGGGGTTTAGCAACAAATAATGCCTTGGCTTTGATGGATTTAGATAGAGGTGAGGGTTTTCCCATACCTGCAGCATTTTGGACCATCACTCTGGACTCATACTCTAAACTTTCAGTTAAACCTGTTACAGTGTAGTAAGTTTCACTTATTTCAAAACCAACATTGAATGTAACCCATCTTAAACTAATATTATCACATCTTCCTATTACATAACTACACGTGGAAATGCCATCATCCTCCTCAAATTCATCCCATTTGATTGTAATTGCAGTTTTATTACAACTGACTATCTGTGGAGTCATTGAAGCTTTTGGTTTGACTAGATCTTTGACTTCTGCTGTTATGCTGTTATCATCCATGGAATAACTACATTTTACTACATCATCCATAACCTTATTAGTGATTGTTATTCTTTTTTGATCGTCAGCAATGAGGTTGTATTTCTCTTCCTCTGGAAGCGTCTGTGTTTCTTTCTGCCATTCTACCATATCTTTTTCACTGAAAGGTTTACACACTAATTCAGCACTTTGGAGTTCCCTAACTTCCACCTCTGGTAATACCTGAACAGATTCAACAGGTGTTTTTTTGAATTGCTACTTGGGATACTGTCTCAATATTTCCCAGTTGATCAGGTTGCAAGTCCCTTATTTCCTCCTGCTGCCCTTGTACATTCTTCACTTCCTTTTGGATGGTCTTGGAGTTCCCCTGTGGAGTATCATCTACTCTTTTATTTATTTTCTCAGACCCCTTTCTGCATTCCTCTTTAAACTCCTCCCTCTCTGTTCGACCTTTTTCCCACCAGTCATCCATTTTTCTCAGAGTTTCCTTTGCTTTCTTATTGCATTCACTCATTATCTCTGTTATCCTAGAAAGTTCACTCTTCATCTCTTCTGCTCTCTTACTGTTTTCCTCTTCTCTCTTACTGTTTTCCTCTTCTCTCTTACTGTTTTCCTCTGCTCTCTTACTGTTTTCCTCTTTACTCTGTATCATCAACTGGTATAGGTCTCGAATCCCCAGATACTCCTCTTGGTTTTGGTTCTTTGGGACAAGGGGTGACTCTTTAATCTCCTCAGCCATCACCAGTTCCTCCACAGGGCTCTCATCGATGCTACTGCTCCCGTCTGTCTCCGCTTCATACATTTCTTGTACCTTGTCGCTCTCCATTATTTTCCTTGTACTCTAATAACCTATTTAACAATTTTCTCTTTATATTACTACTTTAAATTTTCATAAAAGTTTATAACTTCCCCCTCTTTGATCTCCTATGCATCTCCATTTTTTTCCCCATCATTCCCACATGCTGCCTGCTCCTTTCCTTATATTTAGCCTAAGTCCATGCCTGCCTATCTACTATTCAACTGACACAATATCACATGTACCATAAAAACAAATCAAAACAAATTTGTATATAGATATATATAAAAAGTATTAAAAAAAATTTCTCTTACCCTCTTAAAACCAGTCACTGCCCACTTTTTTTACAGGTTTCTTGTTCTGCTGTGCCCAGAAAACTGCTAAGATCTAAAAATGACAACTTTCACACAATCATCACACTCTATTACTCCAATGTCACCCCCCTTTTGTTTATATCCACATCAGTCTATGTCTCCCATCATCATCAATCCACACACCACAGTAATAGCCACAATGATTATTGGAATTCTGGCTGATGACAAAATTTATTTAGAGTAAACCAAAGAAAAAAATTCTTTTTCAAAGATTATCTCTGGGCGCCATGTCTCCAACCACAATCCAATACAACATCAAAACCCATTTTAAAGGCTTGAGAAACAATCTCTATATTTTATGGAAGTGAGTGAATAAATACAATTGCCTCATATTGGCATTAAACCTGAAAATTATCTCTACATATTTTACATAAAAAAATTTTAAATCAA
>JAQFVV010012474.1:2201806-2231806 GCA_028023455.1 Epiperipatus broadwayi | reverse complement strand
TTAATGCAGAAATTAATGTTTAGTAATGGACAATAAATATTTCAATAGTAACTGTCTATATTTGAATTATTAGAGACCAATAGATATTTCAAGAGAATACTGATTTATAAAGGATTGATAAAAATTATAACATTACATTTCAGCATTAATAACGTGATTTTCTTTTACATTTTCTTAGAAATAGTAAAAATGCAAATTCTGATTCTTATATACATTTTTTTTTTCAAACAAAAAACGAAGATATATTCAAAGATTAGATATTCACATACATAACTATTTATATGAGTTTGAATATAAATTAAAATAATATTTCCTTAACAATTAACTCATATATGTTTGTAAGCTATAAGTTCTTAACTTATTATGTTTATTAGTGCCTGAAAAGCAATAAAGTAATTATTTTCATAACGTTAGCATTTATGTCAGTAAGGCATTTATTATTTACCACATGAATAATATAATTACATAAGCCCTATCCCTATGAATTGTAACTGCAAGATTATTTTATTTATTTATACTCGTTTTTACTTGGTATTTAATTAATTGTTTATTCAAAAAGCTTCTGTTTGAAAAGCGATTCGGATCTACTTTATTATTTAATGTGTTTTTTTTAACACAAGAATACTTCACATGATCGCTATCTCATACTAGCACATAATTGAGATCCTAAGATCTAGGTGCAGTGCTCTTAGATCCAAGGCTCCTCACTGATGATGGCCACAAGCCAGAAACTAGTATGAGGATATTGGAGAAGTAGGACTAAATAGGGATTTTATGCACAAGCCTTCTGGAATTATTTTAAGTAATCAGAAAAATTATTTGGATGAATGGAAGAAAAAATTGATAAATGAAGCAAAGAAAAGAAAGGGATTGATAAAGAAATTAACCGTATTTTTATATAATAAATATGATGTAGATAGAATTATATGGAAAGGAGTTGCAGTAGCAGGGTTAACATATGGTAATGATGTATTATATGTTAGTAAAAAGATATTAGATTATTTAGAAAAAGCTCAAAGGGAAGTAGGAAGACATGCATTGGATGCAGAAGTATGGACAGCAAGGGCGGCAATTCAAGGAGAAATGGGATAGTCAAGTTTTCATATGAGAGATGCAAAAAGTAAAATGAAAATGTTTGGTAGATTGCAGTTTATGGATAATAAAAGAATAGCTAAAATAATATTTAATTGGGTTATGAGTAAAGGCAGGTAACAAGATGGGTGATAAAAGTAATGCAGTATGCAAAAGATTTGGATAAAGAATTTATATCAGTATATTTGTACAAAAGTTGGGATGATTGTGTTAAAAGGATTATTGAGTGTTATAGTAGTAAGGAATGGGATAAAAGAATAAATTTATTAATAAAGACTAGGGAGTAGAGAGATGGAGAAATAGTATAGAGAGTAAAAAGAGTTTAAATATATATAGAAATAAACAGAACATTAGGTGTGAGTTAATATATAATAATAGTAAGGAAAGTGGTTTATTGTTTAAGGCTCGAACGGGATCTTTAGCTACAAAAGAATATACATGTAAATGGAAAAATATGGGTGATTATTTTGTAAATTATGTAAGAAAGGAATTGAAAATATTAGACATTTGTTAATTGAATGTAAATGTTTGAAAACAGAAAGGGTACATTTAATGAAGTTGTGGAAAAATAAATATGAAAAGAGTGATTATACAGAAAGTGAATTATTGGTTTTTATGCTGGGTTTGGGAAAAGATAAGGTGGATTTAGATATAAAGGTTATAGAGTTGACAAAAATTATGTTGTGGAAATGGGATAGAGCAGATTATGGGTAAATTTAGAGTGGGGAATGTAAAAGAAAGTGGCTAACAGGTTTATCTGGGCATAATTGCTGAGATATTCTTGACTTCGTTTAAGGAGAAGCCATAATACATCACATCATATCACATTCACAAGAACACTTTCTGAATTTTTACAAGTGAATTGAAAAACCAGTGTTTAGGTTTACAATTAAACTATAATTTATCCATATCATTAACTTCCATTGTTCACTAATTGAGCAGATCAAAGGATAGCTTGTTAAATGAGGATGTTTGGGATCAATATCATGTATGCATTTATACTTGCTAATATCTGGATTTAAATAATATAAAGACTGTTACTTTCACATATTACAAAATATTTTGCATATGGAAGTTAATTGCATGATCATTAAGATAATCCCATTAATTTGTTTGATTTCATTCATTAGGAATACAAATATGTTAGTCATTTACAATTAAATTTGAGTAACTGAAATGTCATTTAAGAAGAAAATGTGAATATTTTCATGGTCTTCAACTTAATGATATTCTTCATTAATCACAACAAATATATTAGTAGTTACACTTTTATTATTCATTACTTCTAGAGTACTATAAAATTAGTGTACTGTCATAAATAATATGATTATTTATTTGACTGTTAATTCAGATGGACCTTATGGATCACATATTCTATATTTCTATACAGATTAAAGGTATTATTTATGAGGGATGATTCCTCATCTTATGTTACAATAACAGTATGTTGGTAAATCTGTGGCCAATATTTTTGAATGTATCATTTTCAGTGGTTGCAGCATAATATTTACCTATGATAAAGGCTAAAATTGAACTCCATTGCAGAATAATATGATCAAAGGCATATTACATAATTAATATAAAATAAAAATATATTTTATTATGAATAAAAGTATTTAAGCACTTTATATTGATTCATTATCTAACTAAAATATTAGGATCTTATATTATAACTAACTTCTGCATTATCTTATTTAAGATATTATGATGTTATATTATAATTAAATTGTGAATTAAAACCTACAACAATAGAAGGCACACTGTACCATTTTTAAAGAAATATTCTTTCAACAGCTGTTTGCTGTTAACAAAAGGATCATTTGATGCCTCTTTGAGGCTTTAAGAGAAATGAACAGGGCAAATTTCTAAAGACCATTTCATATTTTCTTCTCATTGCAACAATGCCTACATTCTTGCCATTGTAACTTATATTATTATAAGACTATTCATGTAATACATTTATATGATGATATATAAACTGCTCACCAAACCATATCCAGTCAGAGTGATTATCTTGTTAGCATTTTATTTCTGAATTTAATATCAAAAAATACTATAGTTTTTCCTCTCAATTGTCTGATAGTTCTTAACAAAATATCAGTTGAGTATTCTAGAAAACAGAGTGAATGTGTGAGTGAAGTAATCTTTTTTAAAATAGATATCTACAATCATGACAGACAAAAGTAATTTTTTTCTCAGGATACTGTAAAATTGCCAGTCAATACAGCCATTAGCAGATGAATGTAAAAGACACTTAAAACCTTTTGATTGCAGACGCTGATTTCCAGATGATGATTATTTATTTAGGTGCTGAAACTATATGTTAATTTCAAGTGAAGAAACAGTGTGTCAATTGAAAGAATAATTATCCAATATAAAGTGGATCATTGTTGGACAGCATGAAGTTAAAAGAAAAAGTGAAGAGATGATTAATGTAAAAAGTTAACATGGGCTTTACTCCAAAAAAATGTTAAAGGCACATTGGAATGAAGTTTATTATAAAGAAAATATGGAAAAACTATATTATTAGACTGATGGTATGTCAGACTGAATGGCAGAATTAGTTATTCAACTTTAGTAGATATCAAATGGAGAGATAATTTGAATTTATGCATCAACAAATTTTCATTGTGATAAAAAATTAGATTATACATTGATGTACTAATCTTTTTAACAAATCAAAAAACATTTTAAAATTGTTATGAGAAACATTATTGCTAGAATTAGTAAATGGTTAAAAAATAAAAGTGCTAAATTTAAATTTGGATATGGTGTTAGAAATAAAGCATATATAGATTTGTGAAGGCTGTAAAAAAAGAAAAAAACTGCATAATAAAAATTTCTTTTATAAAAAAAAAATGCTAATGGGAATGGATACAAAAGTATCCAAATAATAGTATTTTCCTGAAGATTTGTGATGATGGTATTCTAGTTGTATTTTTATATTGGATTATTTTCATCATCTAATATGCCTATTAACTGTCTTTAGAAAAAATGTACATGCATTTAAATATTACAATGTGTTATTATTACTAACAGTTGAATGTATTTGGAATATTTCAATAAAGATATATTTTTCTAAAGACATTCAATACACATATTAGGTAATGGAAATAGTCAAATAGAAAAATATCCAAATAACAGTACAGCAAAATTTTATAATATTTTGACTAACAGAAAATATATGTTTCAAGATTGGAATATTCTTAATAGCTTAAACTCAGGAAGTGTTAAAGATTAGTGAGATGTAATATATATATATATATATATATATATATATATATATATATATATATATATATATATATATATATATATATATATATATATATATATATATATATATATATATTTAGTGCAAAACTAAAAAAGAAAAAAAAATACTAGGAAAACCAATATTAGAGTTAATATTACTAATTTTCAGAAGCATTCTAATAATAAATATAAATTAGAACTTGCAAATCATTTTAAATTATTAACTATTTTTTGATGAAGATCCAGATTTGAATAAAACCAATAGAAAGATAATTTATATACTATTAACAAGAACAATAGTGATAACTGATACAAAAAAGCAGCAATTTACCGTCAAACTTTTACTGAGACAAGATAATGTATGAAGGATAATAAATATAATTATATATAAAAATGATCAATTAAAAATAATTGAATCTCTAGAGTTTATAAAATAGTATGAAAAAGAGTTTAATAACAATATTAGAAAATATAATTTATGAATAGACAAGGAAACTATAGAAAAAAGAATAAAAATTTAAAAAGTATAAAACAACATCTAAAAAACGTATTTTTGCAATAAGACAAAAATATGAAACTGTTACTAAAAATAAATATGATGACATGAAATATGTGGACAAATTCTACAAATAATTATGTGGCAATAAAAAACAATACAAGATGTTCTTTACAATTAATACCATTTCTGAATATTTCAGCATTTTAAATAAAAAATTGAGATATGCAATTAAATCTATAAATATGGAAAAACATCCACATAATGGTGAAACTATAATTAATTTGTTAGAAAAATAATAATAAAATTTTTGACAAAATTATACACCAATTATTATTAAATATTAAAATAAAGGTGATATGCTTTACGAATCTACTTGCTATTTGCAAGTAGATTCGTAAAGCACTTGATTGTAGGGTTGTTTCTTCATTATACAATTTCATACATAGGCTGTACTATATAAATAACAGGATATATACTAACATCAAATATTAATAATTTTTATTAGTCATTACTTAGACTAGAGATTATTCATCTATAAACAATTTTTCAATAATAAAGATGCCCCAATTATTGGTAGAATGTAAAAGTAATATTAATATTTTTAAAAACGGTATTAAGATATTAAGAATTATAGACTTATCAGACTTTTATCAGTTCTAATTAAAACTTTTTCTAAAATAATTACAACTCATCTACAGTAATCTTTGAATTTTAACAAATCAAAAGAACAACTAGATTTCAAATTGATTTCTGCATAATGATTCACATCCAAGTATTAAAAAATGTTACAGAAAAGCTCTTACATTTATAGATTATGAAAAAGTATATGATTTATAAGATTTCTATAGTCACTAAAGTATTGTATTATTAAGGTATAAAAACCCAAAATATTATCATATTCTAAAGAATATTTATCAAAGTGCAACAAAATAATTAGCTTACATACAGATACTAGAAAGATTGACATTGAGATTCTTTAAATCATTTAAATTTCACATATGATGTGAATGCTTTATCAAATAATTCTTCAGTGCTTTAGGAAATGTTACAAGAGTTATCAAATGAAACTAAAAATGTAATACTAAAGATAAATGTTAAAAAGTCTAAAGTCATATTCAATATTTTTCTCAACAAAAAAAAATAAAGATAAATAATGCTTCATAATTTTGTCATGTGAAACAGGTTTATTATAAAAGTTATCAATAAAATGTATCATAATATATAAACCTATTAAAAAGTATTAATTTCAGAGTTAACATCCAGCATTTTACAAAATTTATAGAAAATTACAAAGTGCCTTGAATGTTGGACTTGAACATTATTAGTATATCATATAAATATTAATATATTTCTGTGAAGCAAGCATTTTTGTTGCATAGTTTATAATATTTTGATAAAATGCAAAATGTACTGGGGATCTATTTTGGTAGCAATTAAAAAAAAAAAACAACAACATTTTTTTCATTGAAAAGATTTCTTATCATCTTATCTTTAAGGTTATCGTACATAAGTTCTAAAAAATATATATTTATGTATTTTTGTTTAGTTTTTGTCTTATATGTAGAATGATTAAAGTTTTTTGTTATTATAAGATATTAGACTTTGTTATATCATCTTTGTTTATAATTAATATTGCTCTTCTTTATCAGCTCATTTTATACTGTTCTTTTTGTTTCTAAATTAAATCATTTATATTTTTGATTTCATATTAAATTAGTTCAGTTATAATTTTGTTTATTTGATTATTATATCGATTTACTATTATATATATAAATACTTGAAACGTCCGTAGCTATATTATTCCAGGTATACATATCCTTTAAATGAAGAAAACTCACATTTTCGCTGTCAATTGAAAGGGATTGCTAAAATCCGAGCTTTCATTAATTAAAGGGGGAGTGTGGCTGGAATAATATTGCTATGAAGTAAAATAATATAGCTATATACATTTCAAATATTTTATATAGATTTCAGCTAGCAATGTGCATTGTTTTTATTTATTATATATATATATATATTCATCAGAATGATTTTTATATATTATATATATATATATATTCATCAGAATGATTTTTGTAATGAAGTTGTCTAATCAAAAATACTTGGAATATGTTATTATCTGTAATTGTTTTATATCTAATCAATTGATGTAATCTATGCTGTATAAAAAATTATCCATTTTTTAATAGATTTAAATTTTATTATATAATAATATGATTGATCTGTTTAGGAGAAAGATATTTTTTTAGTTGACGGTAATTTTCTGCACATAAAGATGTATGCTTGTTAAATTAATGATTTTTATTTGTTGGTTATGAGGATCACAAACTTTGACATTAATATTATAATTATATGATATGTATATATTTGTTATTTGGAATGTTGTTAATCAATGGAAATAAAACGGTTTGCAGTTACAAGGAATTGCATATTAGATATCTAAAAAAATCCGTTATTATCCAAATCTTGATTATTTTTTTATTCAGTTTTAAAATTTTCAGATATTTTCTACATAAGTTGCTATAAGTGTTTCACTCTTCATGATGTAATTAATAAGTCTAATAATAATTGTTTTAATTGTTTAATGTTATATATTACTATATAAAAATAACAGCCATTTAATGTAACATAATTATTACATTTATTTATTTAATCCTTAATACATAAATATAAAAATTTAATAAATTGGACCAAAAATAAATAATTAAAAGTGAGTTTTATAATGTCTTTAATAATTGAACAATATACAACAAACATTCTAACATCTATCTGATTATTAGTCTGTTTATTTTATATCTTATAATGTTAACTTTTAATCTCTTTTCTTCATTACTTTTTTAAAAAGTTTTTTACATCGTTATTAATTATGGTCTTCCACAACTCTATCTTTAGCCAGATTTTTTAATGAAAGCAATAAATGTTGCACATTTAAATATGTTTTTGAGATAACTTAATAATATAAACTGAGTCTATGTTTGTCAAAAAGCAGACATTCTCAGGAAATATTTTCTAAAAAAGTTTTGCACTTTTTATTTACCCCAAATGCATAATCAATCAAATATTTGTTTTTGTTGTAAAATACTTTAGATTGGTGTATATAAGTGAATTTAGGTACAAAAATAAGACAGCTTCTCTTATCTTTTCAAAGTCTTTATTTTGTGCTTTGGATTGAGAGTATCCTTTGCACACAACACATATTAAAACAATGTTACAGCCCACATGTATAGGGTGTAATTTCATTTTAATTAAAATTACATATAAATATTACTATAGAAAATTAACTATAGTTTCACAGATTCTAATATTTTATAGTATTAACAGGTAGTAAATTAGAAGATTTTACAATTGTTAACAGATAGAATAAAATTAATGGAATGTAAAGTGATTAAATAAAGAGCTTCCCACTCTCATTTTAGGATGATATGTTGGCATATATAAGTGAATTTAATCTCAAAGATAAGGCAGTCACTCTTATCTTTTTAAAGACTTTATTTTGTGCTTTGGATTGAGAGTATCCTTTGTACTCAACAAAATATCATTGAGGTATTAAAACAATATTACAGTGCATATATAAAGGATGTAATTCCCTTCCAATTAAAATAATAGATTCAATATCATTATGTCCAACATGCTCCAGGATATGCTATTTTACAATCATGTCATTATATTTTAAAAATCAAATAGGCATTATCAAATAAAATTCCCCATTGCTTAATGATATAATGTTAACAGAATATATATATATTTCACTTCCACATAAAACATTTTCAATATATTTAGATTATAACTGACAAGAATAATGATCACTAGATAATTCCATATGATAAATTTGTACACTATTGTCTGTAACCATTCAAATGATGTGCTGATGATAAAAACATACTTCACCTGATGCCTCTTATTGACATTTATTATTTATGTGGTGGGGATAGGATTAAATAATATTTACCAATTCATTTACAAGGTAACTTATAATTTTTGTAAGAAAATGCCATTATTTTCCAGACATACTGGTTTCTCACAAAATCCAACCACAATTTCCAACAACCCTTTCATTTTACTGTCATGGAAGCTAATACAGTGCAAATAAATAAAGTCATAAACAGTGAGGATTGCCAATTCCTCTACAAGCTTTATGATAAATGCTTAGCCAGAGCCAGCACTTAAAATATCTCTGTCAGGAACCCCTCCCCAAACCCCTGACCATGGTTTCGTGCTTTGGCACTCCTCAGAGAGGTGTCAGGGTAGGTTCAGACACTAGATCTAAAAATACCAACCCAAAGCTAAGCACTTAGCTAAAAGTTATCTATTGAGTGGAAAATCTGAAATTTTCAGACATGTACATGTCTTCAAACCCAGCTATCCAACTCAAATAGCTATATGGGGCTGATAGATCTTCAGCCATGCCACATAGTAGTAGTCATAGCAATATAAAATTGCATAAGACTTTTTGGCAGAGACTATAAATAGTCAAAATAAAAGTCATAGATCAATTCATAGATCACATGACCCTATCTCTTAAGCTTGTAAGTTATAAACAGTGAGGATTGCCAATTCCTCTACAAGCTTTATGATAAATGCTTAGCCAGAGCCAGCACTTAAAATATCTCTGTCAGGAACCCCTCCCCAAACCCCTGACCATGGTTTTGTGCTTTGGCACTCCTCAGAGAGGTGTCAGGGTAAGTTCAGACACTAGATCTAAAAATACCAACCCAAAGCTAAGCACTTAGCTAAAAGTTATCTATTGAGTGGAAAATCTGAAATTTTCAGACATGTACATGTCTTCAAACCCAGCTATCCAACTCAAATAGCTATATGGGGCTGATAGATCTTCAGCCATGCCACATAGTAGTAGTCATAGCAATATAAAATTGCATAAGACTTTTTGGCAGAGACTATAAATAGTCAAAATAAAAGTCATAGATCAATTCATAGATCACATGACCCTATCTCTTAAGCTTGTAAGTTATAAACAGTGAGGATTGCCAATTCCTCTACAAGCTTTATGATAAATGCTTAGCCAGAGCCAGCACTTAAAATATCTCTGTCAGGAACCCCTCCCCAAACCCCTGACCATGGTTTCGTGCTTTGGCACTCCTCAGAGAGGTGTCAGGGTAGGTTCAGACACTAGATCTAAAAATACCAACCCAAAGCTAAGCACTTAGCTAAAAGTTATCTATTGAGTGGAAAATCTGAAATTTTCAGACATGTACATGTCTTCAAACCCAGCTATCCAACTCAAATAGCTATATGGGGCTGATAGATCTTCAGCCATGCCACATAGTAGTAGTCATAGCAATATAAAATTGCATAAGACTTTTTGGCAGAGACTATAAATAGTCAAAATAAAAGTCAGAGATCAATTCATAGATCACATGACCCTATCTCTTAAGCTTGTAAGTTATAAACAGTGAGGATTGCCAATTCCTCTACAAGCTTTATGATAAATGCTTAGCCAGAGCCAGCACTTAAAATATCTCTGTCAGGAACCCCTCCCCAAACCCCTGACCATGGTTTCGTGCTTTGGCACTCCTCAGAGAGGTGTCATGGTAGGTTCAGATACTAGATCTAAAAATACCAACCCAAAGCTAAGCACTTAGCTAAAAGTTATCTATTGAGTGGAAAATCTGAAATTTTCAGACATGTACATGTCTTCAAACCCAGCTATCCAACTCAAATAGCTATATGGGGCTGATAGATCTTCAGCCATGCCATATAGTAGTAGTCATAGCAATATAAAATTGCATAAGACTTTTTGGCAGAGACTATAAATAGTCAAAATAAAAGTCATAGATCAATTCATAGATCACATGACCCTATCTCTTAAGCTTGTAAGTTATAAACAGTGAGGATTGCCAATTCCTCTACAAGCTTTATGCCAAATGCTTAGCCAGAGCCAGCACTTAAAATATCTCTGTCAGGAACCCCTCCCCAAACCCCTGACCATGGTTTCGTGCTTTGGCACTCCTCAGAGAGGTGTCAGGGTAGGTTCAGACACTAGATCTAAAAATACCAACCCAAAGCTAAGCACTTAGCTAAAAGTTATCTATTGAGTGGAAAATCTGAAATTTTCAGACATGTACATGTCTTCAAAACCAGCTATCCAACTCAAATAGCTATATGGGGCTGATAGATCTTTAGCCATGCCACATAGTAGTAGTCATAGCAATATAAAATTGCATAAGACTTTTTGGCAGAGACTATAAATACTCAAAATAAAAGTCATAGATATATTCATAGATCACATGACCCTATCTCTTAAGCTTGTAAGTTAGAAACAGTGAGGATTGCCAATTCCTCTACAAGCTTTATGATAAATGCTTAGCCAGAGCCAGCACTTAAAATATCTCTGTCAGGAACCCCTCCCCAAACCCCTGACCATGGTTTCGTGCTTTGGCACTCCTCAGAGAGGTGTCAGGGTAGGTTCAGACACTAGATCTAAAAATACCAACCCAAAGCTAAGCACTTAGATAAAAGTTATCTATTGAGTGGAAAATCTGAAATTTTCAGACATGTACATGTCTTCAAACCCAGCTATCCAACTCAAATAGCTATATGGGGCTGATAGATCTTCAGCCATGCCACATAGTAGTAGTCATAGCAATATAAAATTGCATAAGACTTTTTGGCAGAGACTATAAATAGTCAAAATAAAAGTCATAGATCAATTCATAGATCACATGACCCTATCTCTTAAGCTTGTAAGTTATAAACAGTGAGGATTGCTAATTCCTCTACAAGCTTTATGATAAATGCTTAGCCAGAGCCAGCACTTAAAATATCTCTGTCAGGAACCCCTCCCCAAACCCCTGACCATGGTTTCATGCTTTGGCACTCCTCAGAGGGTGCAGGGTAGGTTCAGACACTAGACTAAAAAACCAACCCAAAGCTGACACTTAGCTAAAGTTATCTATTGAGTGGAAAATCTGAAATTTTCAGACATGTACATGCTTCAAACCCAGCTATCCAACTCAAATAGCTATATGGGGCTGATAGATCTTCAGCCTGCCACATAGTAGTAGTCATAGCAATATAAAATTGCATAAGACTTTTGGCAGAACTATAAATAGTCAAAATAAAAGTCATAGATCAATTCATAGATCACAGACCCTATCTCTTAGCTTGTAAGTTATAAACAGTGAGGATTGCCAATCCCTACAACCTTTATGATAAATGCTTAGCCAGGCCGCACTTAAAATACTCTGTCAGGAACCCCTCCCCAAACCCCTGACCATGGTTTCGTGCTTTGGCACTCCTCAGAGAGGTGTCAGGGTAGGTTCAGACACTAGATCTAAAAATACCAACCCAAAGCTAAGCACTTAGCTAAAAGTTATCTATTGAGTGGAAAATCTGAAATTTCAGACATGTACATGTCTTCAAACCCAGCTATCCAACTCAAATAGCTATATGGGGCTGAAAACTTCAGCCATGCCACATAGTAGTACATAGCAATATAAAATTGCATAAGACTTTTTGGCAGAGACTATAAATAGTCAAAATAAAAGCATAGATCAATCATAGATCCCATGACCCTACTCTAAGCTTGAAGTTATAAACAGGAGGATTGCCATTCCTCACAAGCTTTATGATAAATGCTTAGCCAGAGCCAGCCTTAAAAACTCTGTCAGGAACCCCTCCCCAAACCCCGACCATGGTTCGGCTGGCACCCTCAGAGGGTGTCAGGGTAGGTTCAGACACTAGACTAAAAATACCAACCCAAGCCAAGCACTTAGCTAAAGTATCTATTGAGTGGAAAATCTGAAATTTCAGACATGTACAGCTTCAAACCCAGCTATCCAACTCAAAAGCTATAGGGGCTGATAGACTTCAGCCGCCACATAGTAGTAGTCATAGCAAATAAAATGCATAAGACTTTTTGGCAGAGACTAAAAAGTCAAAATAAAAGCATAGATCAACATAGATCCCATGACCCTACTCTTAGCTTGAGTATAAACAGGAGGTGCCAACCTCTACGCTTTAGATAAAGCTAGCCGGCCGCACTTAAAAACTCTGTCAGGAACCCCTCCCCAAACCCCTGACCAGGTTCGCTTGGCACCCTCAGAGAGGTGTCAGGGTAGGTTCAGACACTAGACTAAAAAACCAACCCAAAGCCAAGCACTAGCTAAAGTTATCATTGAGTGGAAAACTGAAATTTCAGACATGACATGTCTTCAAACCCACTATCCAACTCAAATAGCTATATGGGGCTGAAGACTCAGCCAGCCACATAGTAGTGCATAGCAATATAAAATGCATAGACTTTTTGGCAGAGACTAAAAAGTCAAAATAAAAGCAAGACAATTCATAGACACTGACCTACTCTTAGCTTGAGTTAAAACAGGAGGCCAACCTCTACAAGCTTTAGAAAATGCTAGCCAGAGCCGCACTAAAAACCTGTCAGAACCCCTCCCCAACCCCGACCATGGTTCGCTTGGCACCCTCGAGGGGCAGGGGGCAGACACAGACAAAAAAAGCATATATAATATACATATAGTTTTAAAATTCATGGGAGAATACAAATATTATCTTTTTTTTGCTGATTATTTTATTGGCTGAGTGAGGTAAAAATCTAAACCTTTAATTGGTCAATTCACAAACTCAAGCGACAAAATATATTCATCTTTTAATATTATATTCACTATAGTTTCATTTCTAAAAAGTATATTAATAATTTGTCAGGTTATGAAAGTGAATGAAAGTTTTTTCAAAAAAAATTTTTTTTTTATAATTATAAAAATATTCGATAGGGGCAAATCTAAAATGAACGTTACTCACCAACCAAAAAGTTTTACTGACATCAGTGATTTCTTTCCCAATTTTATGTTGCAGAAAAGTAAATAATTTTTGTTAAAGTCTTAACTGTTTTTCTAAAATAATTTTATTTTTAGCATATTTTATCAAAATAATGTATAATTTGTCAAAAAATACTTTTAAAATAGTCTAAAACATTTGTTTATCATTTTCGAAATGAAAGAAAATAAATTGTAACTCTTTAGTTAGTAACAACCATTTTCTTTGTTGTCGAAATGTAACAGCCAATCAGATTCAAGAAAAGATGGCCTTCTTCTTTTGTTAGACCTTCAACATCAGTTTTATTGAGTTTTTTCTTGTAAAATAATTCAAGAGAGGACAGCATCTTACAGATCTTTTTTTAACCTTTAAAAATAACACAAAATCTTAACGGTAGTATTAAAAATGCTGGAATTACAGCAACTGGAAGCTGACATCAAACTGTCATGTTTTTAGTCATAACTAGCAAAAAATGAGTTAAATATTATTTGATTTAATCACTTAAAAACTTATAAAATAAATAACTTCACATTTCAACAACATGTTATAAAAATCAGGCATTTACATATATCATTACTTCAGTACATCATTAGTTCTAAAATAAGTAATTTATTGTAATCATTTTATATTTCAATTACATTCTGATATGTTTTTCTAATATACTAGTTTAATAAATAATGATTTTCTTATATCAAAATTAATGCCATTAATGGATGACAGGGATTATCAACACAGTAGATATATAAAGAGAAACAGAAAAAATTGAAAGAGAAAATTGTTTAAAAGAAAAAAAAAAGTAAACCATCACAAAAAAAAATTATTAAAGTTGTTTAAATAATATTGCACAAATTTACAAAATTAAATTACTTACACTTTACAAAATTAAATTAGATAAATAAACAATCGTATCTTAACTTTTCAAGAAAAAAGTGTGCATATTATATCTTACTGGTATGCTGCTATGTCTTGTCTATACCATGTATTTTATCTCATCTATTGTATGAATTTCTTTCTCATGGCTCTTATTAATTTAAGAGCACTTTTTTTAATGTTTTTAACTCTAATATAAAAATATCCAATCAGATGTCTTCTCCTTGTTTATTAAAGAATAGCTCATCTTCTTATTTAAATAGGTATTCATAAATGATTTCAAGACTTTATGCAAAATTTCTGCTTTATTTTACATTTTCAAAGTAATTAATTTTATGCTATTTTTTTCGGGAAAAGATCTTTACTTCAAGTGAGTGATGAAAAAATCACTGAAAAAATTATTAATTATTTTAAATTCAGAAGTTGTATGATGGTACTCATATGAACTTCTGGCTTATTTTTTATGTATTCTATGGTATTAATGAATTTTTAACTGCCTTCACAATTCATTTTCTTTTTGGTGAAAGGTTATTTTAGCTCATTGGTAAATCTTTAATAAAATTAACATTAATTATCAACTGATGTCATGGCTATATTCTATAAGAAAACTGCATCATAAAACTTTTAGCCTAATTTTTTTTTTAACATAAATAATGTTTAACTTATATTTTTAATTAACTGTTTTTTTGGAAATATATATAACATAATCATATACAATTTTCTATATTTTAAAATAATATTATTCATCAATGTTAATAATATCCTAAGTTTTAATACACAATTGGCTTCAAAATTTCAGGTTCTTTCCCCAAATTCTTAAAAAAATATTATTTTAATTCTTTTACACATTATTCACTATTTATTTAATAGTTCCTAATATTCATCCAAATTATGAAAAATTTTAATCACTTCTTTTTTGTTGTTTTCCATTTTCCATTAATATCTAAACCCTTTACATCATTGCCAAATGTAAATTAAACATTTACTCTAATCAACAATATTTTTTTTCTGTAATATTTTGTTGTTATACAGATAAGTTATATAAGATTTGATCAGATTAAACGTATATTCAAATTAGAGAAGTTCGATTTTTATTTATTACTATTATATAGTAGTGAATTGGATATATCTTAATTCAGGAGTCACCAACCCTATGTCTGTGGGCTACCATGGCCCCCACAGACCATTTTACATGTGCCTGCTGCTATCTGGACATGATAAAAAATTCTTTATCTGATACAAATAAAATTATTTTTAAAATTTGCTATAAATTATTGTATTATATTGTAATCAAATTGTAGGGAATACTATACGTTTACAGTGTAAAAAAAGTATATCTCTCAGTCTGCTATGTGTGGTCTTTCTCAGTGCACTTCACTAGCACATAATAAGTAAAGTTAACACACACACAAATCTCTCTGCTTTTGCACATGTTTATAAATTCTAACTGTGCATACAAGTTCGCCATTTTGAGAAATACTAAGTCGGAGTTGGATTCAGAATAAATTGATTTATTCTTTATTTTTCAAAGATCAAATTTCAAAAATTCTAACCAAAAATGAGTAAAAGACTAAGAACCTATAATTTTAATACTGACTGGGAAGAAACACATTGTTTCATCAATATTAAAGATAAATGTGTTTGTTTGTTGTGTGATAGTAGTGTTGCAGTGGTGGAAAAACATAATATTAAATGTTACTTCCAGATATCCACTTAAATCTGAATTAAGAAAGAAGAAAATATCTCAACTAAAATGAACCTGTCTGCCCAACAGTCAGTTTTCACTAGGCCTGTGGTAAAATCTAAAAATACCACTATTGCTTCTTTAAAAATTACTCACATGCTCACAAAGAAAAAAAAAGCTTTTCCAGGATAGGGAATTGTTAAAAGAAGCATTTCTGACTGATACTGATTGCTTATTTGAGGGATTTTTCAACAAATGTGAGATTATGTCAGTAATACAAGACTTACAGTTGTCTGATAACATCATCATAAGAAGAATACACAACATTTCAAAAGTTTTCAAACTCAATTAAAGAGTGATTTGGAGATGTGTGAATAGTTCTCACTACAATTTTATGAGTCTACAAACATAACAGACACAGCACAGTTAACAGGTATGGTGATAATGATATTTAGTGATTTTAGTGTAAAAGAAGAATTACTAAAAATATTACCAATAAAAGGACGAACAAGAGGCAAATATATTTACAACATATTCTTAACATATGCAAAATTGATAGATATGCCTTTGGACAAGCTGTTGGTGATAACCACTGATGGAGCACCAGCAATGGTTGGTAATGTCAGTGGATTTATCACCCACTGCAAGAAAGACAAATCATTTCCTAACTTTAGGTCTTACCATTGCATTATCCACCAGGAAGTTTTGTGTGGTAGGATAATCCTCTTTGGTCATGTCATGAAAGTAGTTACTATAATAGTGAACCTTATATCAGCAGCCCATTTACAACAACACCTTTTTAAAGACCTATTGGAAAATTCTGAAGAACTGTATCTTGTACTTCATAGTAAAGTATGTTGGTTTTTTAAGGGTAAACCTCTTTCAAGATTTGTCAATTCAATTGAAGAAATAAAAAATTATTTCAATTCTAAAAATTAAAATTTTGTTGAATTAATGAACTCTTCCTGGCTTGTGGATTTGGGTTTCATCACAGATATAATGGAAAAATTGAATTATTCAAACTTGCAGCTGCAGGGGAAAAAACTTACATATATTTACAATGATAGGATATAAATAAGTCAATTATTTTATATAGCACAATGTTTTTTATAAACTATAATATTTAAACAGCATTAAACTATTGCACATGTGCTTTGGATTTTAAATATAAAATGAATGAATACTAACACTTCAACCACATGATAAAGGTAGTATTCATTCATTTTATATTTAAAATTCAAAGCGCATGTGCAACAGTTTAATGTTGTTTAAATATTAATGTTAGGATATGTAAAGTAATTTAAAGCCAAACTTATTTTGTGGTTATCACATCTGCAAATCAAGAAACTTGTACATTTTCCAAATATGGAAAAAATGATAGGCAATGCTGAAATTGACTTTTCATCATTTGTTGCCAGTCTTCAATTGCTTCAAATCCAGTTTGACAAATGATTTCAACAGTTTAATATTACTGAGCTAATGGTCACCTTTTTGTCAACCCTTTTACTTGCCAAGTAAATGTAACTGAAATAGCTGCACAAATTTCAGAGCTTGTTCAAGTTAGGGCAGAGGAACTGGAGTTAGAAATTTTGGATCTTCAGAATGACATTGTCTTAAAATACAATGATAGAGATGAAAACTTCTGGAATATAGTTGACAGAAATAAATTTCTATTCTTGAAAATAACATCATACAAAATAAATTCATTTTTGATTCCACATATTTGTGTGAATCATTGTTTCCAACCATGAATATCATAAAATTAAAATACAGATCTTGACAGAGTGACGAACATCTTGATGATTGCTTACGAGCAGGAATATCATCATACTCCTCTAATTATGAAGGAATTGCCAATAAAGTGCAGTGCCAAAGATTGCATTGACTTGTAATATTATATATAATTTAGTAATTTACATAAAATTATAAACGTTAATTATATGTTAAAATTTTATTTTTGAAATAAATATTTTTTTGTACATTATGTGTATTATTAACAATATCCAATCACAAATTTACATTGAAAAAATAAATGGTGCCCGCTTTCTGGACGGTATTATAGAATGTGCTCTTAAATGCAAAAAGGTTGGGGATGCCTGTCTTAATATATAAAAACAGTTCAGTCATTATGATTGTTAAATACAGTAGAATATTAATTCAACAACCAAATCGGTTTTGTTTTTTTATCTAAAAGCTTCCGTGATATTTAAATAAATTTACAATCTTAACAGACAAAAATTCAAACTCTAAAAGATGTTGAAGGTTTTTTTTTTTCGTCCTTGGATTATATAAAGCTCTGACGTTTTTTATATATTAATTATTATAATGAACACCTTATAGATTATATTCAAAGCATTAAAAATATAAAACACTTTTAAAAAAATCATCATAATGAAAATCTCAAAATCAAGATAATAAAGTTATTTTTGCTTTTAATTATATTAAGTAAAAAAAAGCTCAATATCAAACTTGGATCCCATTTTATTCCAATGTTTACTATTAAGAACAAAACTAGATGTATTGCGCAGACCTCTTTGGCATCAATTTTTATTTTTACTGCACCTAAGTATAATGATTAAATTTCAATGAACAACAAGTTACTTTCAAACAATTCCACAAATTATTTTAGTTAATTAGGTAAAATGCTTGGAAAAAGCAAAATAAAATATAATAAGATATCTTGATTCTCCAAGAGTGTATTAAGGTAACGCACTGAATTTTTGTGTAATCATTTGTCTGCGATTTGAAACAATCTATTTTATGAATTCTTATAAATATTTTTATTTTATGAATTCTTTTAAATATTTTTACTGCAGTAAATAGCAATGATATATTGCAATAATTGTAAATGTAATATTTAAATACAAGTATATTGTATATACTTTTAAGCTAAATGTAATTAGAGGGGATTTGAATCTGTACTTTCAATATCCCTTTAATTATCCACTCCATCTTATACGATCAACACACATGACCACATACATGCAAAAAAAATTGAATGATCTCCCATATACATATTTCATGATAAACCAACACTCATCAGTTAATACGGATCATCATCTTCCACACATATATATCACAGTTTATATTAAGATAGTGAATCTTCAAACATTAATGGACATCTTCTTGGCAAACAAGGGCATCATCAGATTTTCAATGATATGGGTGGCTGAAGTGTAGAAGAATGGAAGATATTAAAGCCTGTCTATTAAAGTTTGAAGATTTGCTATCTTAATACAAACAAAATGCTGATTATATATATATATATATATGTGTGGGATATATATATATATGTGTGTGTGTGTGTGTGTGTGCGTGTGTGTGTGTGTGGAGATGATGATCTGGACCAATTGGTGAGTGCTGGTCCAGCATAAAATATGTCTATTATAGATCATTTATGATTTTAGCATGTATGTGGTCACATGTGCCAATTGTATAAGTTGGAGCAGATGACTTAAATGGAGTTTTAAAGTATGAGTTCAAATCGCCAGTAATTGTAAATGGTAAAAATAAAAATGTTGTTAAGTATCACTGGCACTATTTCCTAAAATATTACTCCTAAATGATTTCACATATTTTGAAGCTATAATACCTATGCCTTTTTTAAGATTATAATGAAATGGATTTTCCATAATCAAATTAGAATTCTCAGTCCTCATGATATTTTAAACCCTAGAATGGATGAGTCTAGAATTAAATATACATGAAATTAATATTTTTAAAAGCAAATTAAAATATAATGTGATATCCTATTGTTGTAAACTTTCAGTGCATCAAATAAACAATTTTTAAGTGGCTGTCATTAACAAATAGCTAAAAAAATGTTTGTATGATTTAATACAGTGATAAAGTTGAACAGTTTAGTGTGAAAAAGTGCTTGGATTGTGATTCAACTCTTTCACTTCTGAAACTCAAAGTTCTTATAAACTATTAAGCAATAAAGCCATTTGAATATTTTTTTTTCCAAATGGCTCAATCTAGTTTATATATTTATTCCAGCCATAATTCCTGAAAATTATATTATATATTGTTTATAAACTTCGAAATTAAATTGTCTTTTGTTTTTGACAGTGCCTAGCAAAATAACATATTACCAGCAATTCTCTAATAGTCATGACATTTAGAAATGTGTGCCATTCTCTTATAATTTGATAAGTACTTTTAGACAGCAATATGATTAGATGACACATCACCTTTTATTATCTTGAATGAATAAATGTCACTCATCATCATCATACAATATTACTTTTTCTAATAATCATTGAAATTTCAGCATACATCACACACATTTTCAACCTTTTCAGCAACCCTAACAACATTACTTTTCTTACTTTTGTTCTTTTTATTTTTATTTATTGATCTATATCTATTATTCCATATTATGGTCAGTTTTCATACAGTTTTGACTTCATGAACTTGGATTTTAATTTAAACTTTTCTTCATGTATATGATAAACAATGAATCTTCTGCACTGCTGCAAAATAAGTAATTATTATAATCAATCTTTCCAAATTTTAGACATTATTTTTTTTAAGTCTTGTATATCTCATTGTTTCATTTATACATCTTAAATTAATTCTCATAAGCTTGTAATTGCTTTAGTGTTAGTGTTTACGCTTTTAATTTAACCTTTAATTTTAGATTGATTTATCTATCTTATATGAGTACATTCATTGTTGTTGAACTTTATTTTATTTCCTGGGGTAACATTTAGTGAAGAGTAAATTCATTGTAGATATTATATTTTGACAAGTTTTTGTAGTTTTCCAGTTTGCTATTATTTAAAATTTAACACTACCATCTATGACTAATGTTTTTCTCTCTCTTGAATTTGAGTTTAACTTCTGTTATTACTGTACTTAACATATCACTCAGATTGATAGATTTTCTACTCAATGTCATCACAAATATCTAGTAAATATAATTTTTAATGACATATTCTCAATTAGAAAAAAGCTTTATAAATTTGAGTTTTTCATTTTATTTTACAATGTCTGTATCATAATTATATTCATTGATGATACCCTTGTTAAGTTTAGCTTTTTTGGTTTCTTCTTAATTTTTGGATTGTTCAGACTTTGTCATCTTTTTTGAAATATTTCTCTCATATTTTTTATAATCTTTTTTATATGCTCATCTATTTTCTTAGATATGTTATTCAAATGTTTGTTCATATTATACATGTGGTTCTTTTTTCTCTTGGAAATTCTTCCACTTCTTGGATATTTTTTAAAAAAGAAGTTTCATCATCATGATGATAATTTTTTGTTTTTTTTGTTTTTAGAGATTTTCACCTTTTTCAATCCAAATTTCTTTAATGGTATTATCTGCTATTGTCATAGATTCTAAAGTTTCAATCTCTTCCATCATACTTCCACATTTTTTTATTTCCTGAGCTCGCATTTTGCTTTTGTTTTAATTTTTATATATATTATATTTACTTTTTCTTGCTTTTTTATTTTTTAATAATGTATCTTCTATCTCATTTTACTATTCTTTTTATTCCTTCAATTTTTATGGCTTTTCTTATCTCTGCCCTATTGTAAATTTTATTTTGGTTAACTTGTTTAAATACAAATAATTCTGTTCTTGAACATTATTTTATTTAAATGTACTTCTTTTTATGCATTTATTATCTCATTTACTTTTAAAGTCTATATTTGATCAAACCTCAAATGTAATTTTTTTGTATGAGTAAGAACTTCAAGGGTGTGGTCTCAATTATGACCACTTTCAATCAACTTTTGCAGTAGGAAGATAATAAACACATATAAAAATAAAAATCACTTCTTATAATTTATTAAATAATCATATTGAATTATCAACTATAAACAGTAAAGTGGTTAAGCTATTAAAAAAATAATAACTCAGCTATGAATTGGTTACAGTCAAGTACTTAGTAGGGTTAGAAAGCAACAATAAATAGAAGTAAATAAATAATATTAAACACAAAGTCATTTACTAGATGTAACAGGAGAAAGTTACTGGTATAATACAGAAAAGTTAAATAAACAATATCTAAGATTAGAAAAATATAACAGGAAGCTGACTGTCAAATAATAACCTGTACATTTATGTAAATAATGTAGTAACTAATTCTCCAGTTACTGATGAACAAATAAAGATTCTGTACTACTTAAACATTATTCTATCACAATATGTTTTCTATATTTTCCAATATATCATTTAATCCTAAGTGGCTGAAAAAATACTATTTTTCTGGTAAAGAATAGTTTTCATTTGTACTTCACACTAGTATAGATGTGGTACTGGACACCATATTCAATAATTAAAAGTTATCCTGAAGTCTTTATCTCATTTTTTGTATTTGTTATTAATATTTCTCTGTAATTATTTCCAGATTCTAGCTTGTATATCAAGTAGACATAGATAATTATGATTTACTTATTAACAACTTTTAACTAATTAATCATATAAGAATATATTTACATATATGAGAATGGAGATAAGATTAGACTAGACTATAAATAAACAATGCATTTATTAATCGAAATATAACAAACATATGCATCATGATTACAATGTAAACGTTAAGTGGAGTGAATGCATTTTTCCAGATATATATTCATCTTCCAGTTAAATTCTGAATTATTTTTATTTTAATTTATTATTTTCTATTAATGACTGCGAAGTTATTTTAAATTAACTTTATTTGGTATACTATTTATATTTTATGATAAATACGATTATTTTCACGTATTGTTAAAAAAAAGAAGAAACTTAAAAAAAGAATTAACAAAACAGATGGTATCAAATAATTAGTATTGGCCATATTTGAGCAATAATTAATAAATTTAATCTATATTTATGAATATAAACAATAGCTCAGTCACTGTGTTGTCATGAATGAGATTAATCCAAGCAGCTGCAAAAATATCAGCAAAGGAATGGGCTTACTTAGTCTCTCCTTTTAATATTATCTAATTTTTGTAGCAATAGTGTTTTAGTATTATGATGTGTAATTAAAGTTGAGGTAGTATTTTATAAATCAGAGTGTAAAATGAATGAAGATGATGATTCTTATATTGGAAGAAAAATTATTCACATTTTTATTAATGACATTGTTAACTGTTTGTGAATTTGAGTAAATAGTTAATATGAAAAAAAAGAAGATAGGAAAAATCCAGAAATGTTTCAAATTTTATTCAATTCTATGACAGAAGTCACATAATGGATCTATATTTGAAAAATATTATTTATAGGAGAGAAAAAATTAATATGTAGGGTTTTGATATTTATTTTAAAGTCTAGATATTTGGGTTCTAGCCATGAATATTTGAACAATATGTAAAAGTGGATACTATTATCATTATTTTTCATTGTTATGTTTTCCTTAGCTAATTGTATTTAGAAATATGTTATATGAGAGAGTTTTGTGTTTGTCTATGAAAATAATTAAGATTTCAAAGTCGTTATTAATGGGTGTTGGAATATCAGTGGAGTCAATTAATAAGGATTAGATTATCAACACCTGAGAAGAAACTAATCAGCATAGTTATTTCATTAATGGTTTCTGAAGGTAAAAAAATTAAAGATGCCCTGACCTGAATATCCATTAAATTTTATATGCCTTTGCATATTTCTTATATTTGTTACAAATTTTTTGTTCCAGATTAGTTTGGTAATGAGAAAGTATAATTTTTTGAATGAAGAAATACATTTAATAACTAATGACATCTGTATATATTGAAAGATGTTTATTGGATAATACATCAGTGAGTTTTGTTTATCAAAGTGATAACAGTCCTCATTACATTGTAAGAGAGATGCATTACGAAATTTAAAATATATGTGATGTAGAAAAAAATAAATAGAATACTATTACTTGTAAAAATATTCTAAATAGAAGATTTGTTTTTGTTAAAGTGAAGTGAGTATTTGTTGGTGTAGTTATTAGATATAGAATCAATTAAGGGATTTTTTTTCTGAGAGAAGATCATCCATATAAGAGATGTGATTAATGATTTGTTTGATTATTGGAATATGTATTTTTGGAATTTTTTCATTTCCAAAATAATATGGTTAAAAGACAGTTAAGAGGTGAGCCTTGATGAATAGAGAATTACATGGAAAAAATCCAGGGAAAATTTTTCTATTAAGTATGATATACACCTTACTATATATAAGTAAATTTGACAGTATGTAAAAAAGTGATATTGTTTTTTAAGTAATTGGAATAGATCATGTATAAGAACAGAATCAAATGCAGTCCATTTATTCAATTTCACTGCAATAGATACTACTTTTCTACATTACATGAAGAGACCTATTATTATATTGAGAAAATTAGCAGTAGATGAAGTTGCTTAATTTTTTTTTGTAGTCTGGACTTGTGTTAATAAAGAGAAGAGTAATGCTTTAATTTTATCATTAATGAAAAATTCAAGTATTTTAATTAGGAGTGGTGTCATAGATATGGGTCTAAAATTATTTGGAGAAAGAAGAATATTGTTTTAAGAAAGAAACCAGAGAGAAAGAATATATTTCTAATAATATGGATTTGTTTGGACAAATGGTGAATTAATTTGAGAAGTATTGGGATTGGGAAGTAGATGGCATGGTTAGATAAAAATTTTAATAATTCATGAAATCCTGAATGAGTATTATCAGGGATACTGTTTAATTTGAAACAATTTTAGATTTGGTAATTACATAATGCCCATAATAATTTCTAAACAAAAAAATACAAATTTGGAATGAATTTTAAAATCTGAGTTTAAAGTGATTAAATATGAGAGTCAGCGTGTAAGTTTTCTCTGATTATCAATTTTGTATCTTTCAAAGTGGATAAAGATGTTTTTGATTTTGATTTATAACTAAGGATTCATCACATATATCCATTTGACCAATAATGAAAATGTAACAAGTTTATTTTTGACTTTTTGTTGATAAATATTTAGCCAAGATTTGTCATTTGTGTTTGTAGTTTAAGGGTTATGAAAAATAAAAAAGAAGTTTGTTATGGAGGGGGGGTATATTTTTTAAAGTGTAGTGCATCTAATTATTTTACCAATCTTATTGGAGATAAAGTTATGATACATCTGATGATGTTTATAAAGGTGAATGCTGACACTAAATAAAATAATTTTATATTTTTTTAAAGATATCTGTAAATTTCTGATAGGAATGCTTCAGGTATAGTGGCATTTAGAAGTCATCTAACAGAGTTAATAAGTCTGAGTACTAGTTGTTGTTTTTTTATTTAACTCAATTTGCATGGCTATTGCTAAATCATCTGAGAGGCTTATAGAAATGAAGGTGAAGATGATAATGAAATGGAAGTCATGGAAGTACAATTTTTTTATTGATATAAAGTGTTTTTCTTCAGAAAGAGTAAGTGTTAATGTAAAAAAAAAAAAGCATTCTGCATTCATGAGTCTTGTTAATTTTATGAAAGTATTTTTCCAGAAAAGTTGGATATTGAAATCACCAACGAAATTTATCAGGTGGAGGTTTGAATCAAATTTATTTGCCTTATTAATCATTATATAAATTTCATTTTGTTGTAAAAGTATAATGTGATTTTATTTATAGTGAGAAAAGTGAGGTGGAATGTAATTATGCTCACATTAGAGTCGAGATATAAAATTTTAAAGTATTAAATGTAGAATTGTCATGTAAAATCATTCCTGCTTGAATCTACAAAACATCAAATAGTAATAGCTTGGGGAATCCATATTTATTAAGATACTTATATATAGGTTAGTTTTTAAGTGTAATAAATATTTTGTTTCAGTGAAGGCATATATAGGTATTGGACTGTGTGATCCAGTTGCTGAAAACAAATAAGCATTGAGATCAATGTTCATTACATTATTCTGTGTTATATTTAAATTTATTAAAAAGTGTTATGAGTAAGACCACAAAGGCTATTTATATGTGTTTAAATCTTACAATGTGTTTAAATATTGAATCAATAATTGTATGTTCATTTTTTTTTAATTTAAGCATTCTGACATCAAGAATAAACTACAGTGATATAACTATTTTTACTACAATATAGAATAATAATGCATTTGAATTTTCCTAACCATTTGAGTTTTTAATTTTTTTTTTCAAAGTCTATTATGATAATAATTTTAACATGTCATTATAATGTTTGGAATGACTGATTTTCTTTCTTGGAATTGGGGTGGAAAGTGAAGATGTATCTTTGTGAGATGCATTGAATGCTAATGTAATATTCAATTAATTTTTCTTAATACTTTTTTGTGTCCATTTCTAACATAGAAGAGAATTGTTTTTGAGTTGTGGGAATTTTTTATTAATTCACACTTCTGCTTTAGAAAATATAGACTTTTGTTATTGAGTGGGTGAACTTAGGTTGTTTTTTGGGGTGCAATAATGATTCAGAATCTTGGTTTTTACAGAATATATTTTCTTCTCAGAACAATTGTATTTTTTTTTTAAATATTTTCCCCAAAGTTTTTTTTTTCAACTTGTAGAAATGTACATCCTTCTACATCTGAAACAGAAATATTGTCACTTTGTAAGTTGTGTCTTAAGTATTTCATATCTGATTCAATTATGGAGATATTCTTTTAAATAACACAAATAATGGAACAATTTTCTGAGTGTTTTATTAATCAATGAATATGGTAGTACTTTGTTTAAATGCAACCGTTCTTATCCAGAAGTGAATTATCTGCTATTAATATTGTATCTCAGATAATTTATATTTTCTTTTTATTATGTGATGTTATTATATTTATGAAACATTGATGGATTATCATATTTTTGAAATCATACTGGACAAATTTGATTCAGAACTATTTTGATGAGATGTTCTCTGGATTTTCACAAATATATATATATATATATATATATATATATATATTGTGAAAATCCAGATGAAAATCCATCTATATATCTATATATATATATATATATATATATATAGAGAGAGAGAGAGAGATGTCTTTAAATGTGGTATTAAGAAATCAATGGAGCATAGTGTTGGTGTATCATAAGGGTGAATATTTTTATTCAGTATGATGCCAAACATAGCATTATTGTTAGAAAAGAAACAATGGCTTTATTTTCAAGTGAATGTTACTGACATTACCATACTTATTCCATAAAGATAGATATTATTACTTATGAAATTTGTGTGTCAGTTTATAATCTGCCCTTCTAGTGTTATTTGTTTGTTTATATTTATGTAGCAAATACATTTGATATTTAAGAAGTGAATATTTTTTGGAAATTTTGTTTTTATATGAACATATTAAATTTAAAAATTAAATAACTATTGTCAGGATGTGCTAAAATTTTGTAAAACAAGCCACACAAAATTCATCTGTTATATATTCACAAAATTCCTCTGTGGGAAATTTCATTAATATGATATTAATGTTCATAGTTGCTAAGATTAATGTTTCATCATTATTGATCAATTTTAACAATGTATTTTAGACCAATAAATTGAATTTATTATTTTCTTAAGGATTTGTCTTCATTTAAGTTTATTTCTGCATTATATTTTTTGTTCTGGAATACACAAATTGTTAAAATCATTTTTGTTGAAATTATAAACTTTTGAAATATATTCTTTTGTAGTATTGTCATAATTTTCATCACAAGCTTTAATAACACTTGCGTAAGTGGTTTTATTATGTCTAGAAATATTGCAGTCAGTGTCAGTATTAAATAAATTGCAATTTGTCTCCATAGTATCTTTTAAAATATTTTCACTGATGTTATTTACTTCTACTTCTGAATGTAGATTTATTTTGACTGCAGACATAAAGCTAAAAATTTATAATATAATAGTATTTTGGGCTTATCTGATACAGTAATTTCAATTTTATCAGTGTGTTTTTTTTAATAAAAATAGTCATACCACCTAGTAATTGATAGACTGAGCAATGTCTGAATTAATGTTTTACATTTATACTCTTTATGACATAAAGATTATCAAGCATAAAAAAGTACTTTGCAAAAATGAGAATTCTTTCTGCAAACAATCAAAAATAAAAAAGAAAGAATGACTACATTATCTCTATAAAATAATAATTCACTACATAATTTACAATTTTTGTGTGTTTCATACCTAAACTTTTTAAAATTGAAATAAATATTTTTTTTCATTCCTTTTCCATGGGGACTAGAACAATATAGTTCTTTGAATTATTTAAAACTTCTATAGAAGATATTGCACACTGTTATCTAAACACTCTAATTTTTAAAAAACTGATTATAATTCCATAGTTTAGATTTTGAAGAAGCAGTGAGTATGTTTTATTTTCTGTTTTGTTTTATATTTCTAATTTAACAATTTTACTCAGAATCTTTTTTGCTTTACACTTAAACTCTTATTATTGGATAACCTTCATGACTTTATTATATTCAATTATTATTTATAATTTTTCTTTCACCTTTTTTTATTTGCATGTTTTTTACTGTCCTCTTATTTTTTTTACTGTTTTATCTATTTTAAAGTAGCTTGCAGATATTCCAGACAATTTGGATGACTTTTTCACTGTTTAATTTATTTCTTGATTTTTGTTCATAATTTATTTTATTTTATTCCCTGTTCACTTTTTTATCTAACTTTGTTTTTTTATTCCTTGGATAATTTAGTTCATCTTTTTATTCTTTTATGTTTGTATGTTATTATTCATTTAACCACATAGATTATTATCAAAATCTTTATTGTTGTTATTATTATCTTTATTTTTGTGGATAATTTTTATTATTTCATCCATCTTTTTTTTCTTGAATGTTATTTACTTTTTGAATAATTTACTGTTTATATAACTTCATGTTTTGAACTTCTTTATTCATGTTTTATCTATCTTGGAATTATTTTACTATTCATATATTGTTTTATGTTGACACATGACTTTGTGCATCTTCTTCATTGTTTCACTATTTCATTATTTTGCATAAACTTTTGTAGACTTGCGTTTTTATATTTTGTGACTTTTTTTATTCTTTGTGAGTTTTGTGCAGCTTGATTTACCATTTTTTTTTATAGAGATTGTGATCATTTATATCCATTAAATAATTTATTTACACACACACACACACATATATATATATATATATATTTCTACCTACACTCCTTAGCTCTAACCACTGTTTTACCTTTCAATATTATTACACACATGTATAATGATTTACTTAAATATTATTATTTAATTTATTTTGGTCATTAATGCTGGATCTGATAGGTACTGTATTATTCATCCTAGGTATCAAATTGTTCACATTTAATTAAACCTTTACATACTAGATGAAAACATTGTATATATTAATGCTTATACTATACATTAAGCACCAATTTTTACTGGATATAAAAATAAGAATTATTATTATCAGTATGTTAATCATACTTTAAAAATGTAATTCATTTATAAAAACATTTGTCAGTTAGTATATTATTGCTAAAACCATTCATCATTACTTTATGCAGATTGATATTTGAAACATAATCTTATTGATGTAAACAGTTTATATTTCATTAGCAATAATCCATCTTATTTATGATTCTGAATATATTATAAATAAATAGTGGCTAACCAAATCAGTTTTGTTTTGAAGATACCACCATCAGATTTTGCTATTTAAATATTTATTCACATCTACTAAAATAGTTCCATTATGGTACAATTTGAAGCAATATGAATTTCTTTCTATACATCAAATGACCCACTGTCACATATATAATTATAATGTTTAAAAACAACACCTGTGAATAGAATAAAAATGATAAAGCAATTTTATGTGTCACAAATTCATATTGCATTTATATACCAACTATATATATATATCTATATATATATG
>JAQFVV010012474.1:2071272-2201306 GCA_028023455.1 Epiperipatus broadwayi | reverse complement strand
ATATATATATATATATATATATATATATATATATATATATATATATATATATATATATATATATATTTGTGCGTATGACTTGGTTTATTCACTTATTTAATAGCCTCTTTATCTGTCTCACAGTTATATATGCACATACTGCACAAAAATCTTTTATTAAATTTATACAATATGTTAATGAGATATCTCATTAAAGTAAAAAATTATTTTATTTAATAACTCATAAAGACAGTCTATAATAAAAAAAAATAATGACGACTAATCCGAAATATTTTTTCTATCAACTATAATATACTAGTGTATTGAAATAATTTGGTAAACTAGAATATATATATATATATATATATTTCAAATCCAACTCCCTTATAAATAACTTCACTATATAGTGTCATTATTTGGTATTATTTCTAGCATTTTTAGATGTTTATTTTCATTATGCATCTAATTTAAAAAAATATATATCTTTGAAAATAATTCAAAATAACTTCTTTGCAAAGAGACTTTTTCTAATTTGTTTTTTCTCCAAACCTTAATCATTTTTCACATAAACTCTTTGTTGACTTTTACTTTATTCACGCAATTTCATTGGCATATGGACTGGACAGGGGCACGTATAATATATTTCAGTCTCTATATTCTACACTACATCGGTGATTATATTTCCAGTTAAAAAAACACAATTCAACTAAGATTTGTGATTAGCACTTCATTATATACCATATATACATCGTAACAATATGAAAGGAAACTCTATCATGAGGAGAAAGAAAAGCATGATCATCTTCAATGAATAATCAAAAACAATGATCAAATATAAAATAATAAATATAAAAGTACTGCCCAAGAACAAATGAATAAATATAAAAGGGGCATGAGAATGAGTACTGGAATAACAATATAAGTAGTTATATCATTTATACTTATAAGCTATATCACCAGCTTTAAACAAGAATAATCATCAGTTATTCTTTATAACTGGATTTAAAAGAGGTGCCATAGGCAGTGCTAAATTTATGGTCTGATATACAACAATAATCTGGATGCACATACTTAAGTACTAAAGTATCCATCATAAAAATAATGCTGAAATCCTGAAATTCACTGATCATCATCTATACTCTGATCATATGGCTAAACATTTCCTAAAGTAAAATGCAGTAAATTGACTTTAATGTTAATCTGATCTTTGGTGCCATCAAGAGAATTATCTGGATGTATAAACAAAAACATAAATCCCACATAGAAACAAATTAGCTATTATTGCTGAAGAGCTGTATAAAGATCACAAAGACCTTAGTGACTGTGAACAAGAGAAATATAAATCAATAAGTTTTTTTCTATTTTAATTTGAACAGTTTTATAAGGATAATATATAAATCCCTAAAACATTTAACTATAATGAAATCAAGTCAAACACATGGATAGCTGGAAATGGAAAGACATTATTACTATTATTTTTTTTACCAATTATTTAATAAATTACCTAATAAACTAGTTAAGAAAATTAAGAAAACATATATGATAATTTCCACTCTCATATATTTTATTAAAATTGCATAATTTCATAAAAAAAAAACCAGTTGATTTTTGTTACAATGCATTAATTGCCCATTACTTTCTGGGTTAATCCTCCATTTTTAATTATTAAATATATTTAACAAATAATAAATAAAATTTTAAATTAGCTAAAACCCTTTTTTACAATTTTGGAGAAAAAAAATTAAATGAATAAAAAACATATTCAAAAAAAGTAATAAAAGTTAATCATTATTATGAATTATTATTTGTATTAAAACTTATTTGTCAATGTAGGTGTATATATTGCAATACCATTTCACAAGGATTTTGAAGTCCTTCTTTGGTAGTTGTAATTTTCAATTTTCTTGTATGTTTTTTTTTTTTTTTTCTAAGCTTCAAATGTTGAGTTTAAATATAAAATGCTCTCCTAACTTTTCTGACTTTCCATTATTGCAGATTTTAAGGGTAATGTACCCAACTAAATTCATCCATATTTACAATATATTTTCACATTTCACACAGATTGAATCTCTGCATTTTTTAATCTGCTAATTTTCAGATTAAATTTCACATAGAATGAAACAATCATACTTTTAAATAGAAATAAGCCTTGTTACAAATTTCTCAAGGGTATTCTTCTGCATTTTTTTATTGAACAGGCTACATAGTATGGTTTGATGATGCTCAGATTTTAGCTACTTTCAACATGTTTTTAATCCATTTTATTTTTTTGTAATTAGTAGTGACATGAATTTATATATTGGATTATTTCCATCATTTAATATAAGTATTGAATGTCTTTAGAAAAAATAGCTTTAATATTTAAATTATCCAAAAACATTCAACTGTTAATAATAACACACAGGTTAGTATTTGCACAATGTTTTGAGAGGTATTACTTTCTTCTCTTCTTCAAGTGTTGCTGATCTGACCAGTGGCAGTACTAACATAGGAATTGAACCTGGACCCTTAGATTCTTGAATATTGGAGTTTAAGATGATGCTCTAACCAATTGAGTCTTCCTACCAAGATGTTTAGAACATTTCCTTAAAATTCAATATTCAAAAATCTAAGACTCCAGGTTCAATTCCTATGCTAGTACTGTCACTGGTCAAGCTAGCCACACCTGAAAAAGTGATGATAATACTTCTTGAAATATTGTGTATATACTAACCTGTGTACAATTACTAACATTAGAATGTATTGGAGTATTTAAATAATGTTATTTTTTAAAGACATTCAATACTTATATTAGATGATGGAAATAGTCCAATAGATAAATACAACTAAAATACCGTTATCATAAATGATCAAAAAAACACTTATACCTGAATTGGTGCTACTACTTTTTCAACAGCTGAATCAAAAATAATTGCTTCTTACAGAACACAGATCTGTTGCTTTAAACTGATCTCATTACTTCTTTGAAACAATCCTCAATTCATTCTATCACATATTATCTCAGAAATGATAACATTAATTCTTGACCAATAGACTATATTCTTACAAAAAGTTATTTGGTAATTTCTCTTCTTTTTTAATTAAAAAAATCTAATCACTGAATTATTTCCCTGTCATCATTTTTTCTTCTTTATTGCAAAAAAAAAAAAAATAGAATAACCTTTAAATATATTTTACTTTGAGCAACATTACCTTTTGTTTTAGAGAGAGATAAAGAGAAAAGGAAAAAAAAAAAAAACATTAATTAATTAAAACAATATTTATTAAAAATGTTGAAATTATTTTTTTCTTTTAAAAACCTGATAAACACAAAGATAATAGTTTAATTATTATTATTTTTTAATATTTAAAACTAATCAATACATTATTGAGGGGAAAAAAAACTTATTTATTTTAGTTTTTTTTTTTAAAAATCTAGTTGATAAAATTTGTGAAGAAAGAGAGAGAATAAAAATAATTAATACTTTTATGTTGCACTTTTCTCTTTCTTTTACAACTAACTCTTAACAAATTATATTCATGTTCTTATTATTATAAAACGTATTTGGAATTCTTATATTACTAGATAGGATAAAGAAAATCTTTAAATAAGTTAATTCCTGTTTTTAAATTAAAATAACAAAAAAATTAAATCGTATTATTGCCCTATTCTAATAAGCTTTCAATATCTGACATGATCAGAGTTGGCCTGTCTCCAATATTGAAATAGGTAGTCAATATTTTTTTCATAGCAACAATTGAAAAATTATATTTCTTTATGACTAACATAATTAATATTAATTCACTATTTCTTGCAATCACTTCTGCTAATTTTTTAGTAAATTTATATGTATTTCATGCCTTTAAATAACAGGATTTCATTTTTAAAAAGTACTAATACTTAATTTCATTGGCAATTAGAGACAGGACTTCAACTAACCCATCTTTAACAAACATAATATTTTTTTTTAGCTTTTAATATACTTTACAATCTTTCCAATGCAAAAAATTGCATTAAACTGAAACTGAATGTATTGCTACATGTTATTCAAAAATGTATTGATTTGTTTAGTGAATAATGACAATTTGCTTTTCAGTTAATCTTTATTAATGAGTCATTTAATTAATAAAATTTGACAGAAAATTAATTTAATTGCAATTAACTTTTCTTTATCAAAGTCTAAAAAATGTTTTGACTTAAACATAAAATATAAATTTTAAAGCTACTTTTACATAAATTATTAAAACAAATACAAATAACTTCTTTACTTTCCAAAGAAATAAAAAAAGTCACTTAATAGTATCCATCATTTCACCAACATTTATTTGTCAAAAAATATGAGTCACTTTTTTATTTTATACTACAATAAATATTAAATATAATCTTTATTTCATTATAATATCTCATTCCAACCCCCTCCATTTAGCTTAATATTATTGATATTTTATTCCAAATCTATTCAAATAATTCACTGTCTGCAAACTGGCTGTTTAAGTAGTTTGATATTTATTTGTATTTTTGCATATATGAATAATTTCTCATATATGCACAAACATGTTCAAATATCATACTTATCATTACTACAGATTTTTTTTTTACTTTACAATACTTCATTTCATAAAATGGTCCATTATTTTAAGTTAGCAACAACCTAATCTAATGTTACAGACTCCCTCTGTTTGTTTATTAAATATGATAAATTAACTTTTATTTCACCCTTATGGTAACAAATTATATGGCTTTTCAACTATCTTATTGGTGTATTAAAATCTGTATTATGCTACCATATTCAATTGTTTCGTATATTTTATTTATTTTTTTTTTTTTTATATTTATTACATGATTTTTTTTTACTTCAATTTCCATGCATTTTTCTTTTAGTTGTTTTATATTTTATTTAATCACAAGTTCATATTACATTGCCATTATTTCATTCTTCTCTAAATAAAAAACAAATTAGAATCATTTAAGCTGAAATCTGTTTTCTATTATAACATAAAATTTAATACTTTCGTTTATTGTATTTCTTATTATGCTCTTCTTTTACTGTTTAATGCTTTTAATTTCTCTAGCATCTTTCCTATTTAATTTATATATATATATATATATATACTATATATATATATATATATATATATATATATAGTAATAATAACAAGTCAGATGTCACATGACTTATATATAGCTTGCACTTACAAATATGTAAAATTAAGAGTGTGCTAATAACTCTAAACAAGCTTTTTTTTTTATTTATGATAAATGCTACTACAAGAAAAGGCATTCAAATCATTTTTATCTTGGATTGTCCCCATCCCCAGACCGGTTTCGACCTATGGGTCTCTTCAGTGAGGAGTTGGGACATTAGATATATGGAGTATCTGAATTAAGTTCAGGCCCATATGATTTTTTCAGTTGGAGAGCTGACTTTAAAGACATGTAGATGTCTAAAAGTTTCAGATCTTCTTCTAACAATTATCTTTTAGATAAATGCTTTGCTTGAGTTGGTTTTTTAGATCTAATGTCCCAACTCCTCACTGAAGAGACCCATAGGTCGAAACCGGTCTGGGGATGGGGACAATCCAAGATAAAAATGATTTGAATGCCTTCTCTTGTAGTAGCATTTATCATAAATAAAAAAAAAGCTTGTTTAGAGTTATTAGCACACTCTTAATTTTATATATATATATATATATATATATATATATATTTAAAGTATATATATATATATATATATATATATATATATATATTATACTAATTCTCAGTAATTCTGCATAGTATCCACTGATGTCTATCTAATCAGTTTCATTATCTTCCATATACGTATAAGAATTTCATGCATTTGACACTTTATATCCAATTATTGCAATTTATACATATTTGTTGCTCTTCTGGTATAACAAGAATCAATGCATTTTCATATTAGAAATCTTATCAATAATAATGTCATCTGTGCAAGATTAATGAATGCACAAATGCTCTCTTATAACTTTTCAGTTTTACTTCTAGATGTGTTGGCTCATTCTCTTGCCATTCAGTATTACTACCAGATCAGAGGGTGAATTATAATGGATTTAATCATGCACACATAAACAGTTCTATTTCTGGATTATTCATCTGTTATACAACCAATACTTTCCAAGTGTTTCCAGTTATCCTAAATAGTGGATAAATAAATAAATGAGAACAAATAATAAGGGTAGACAAAATGTTCTTTAACCTGAGGATGGTGTTAAAATGATGTATTTTCATCTAAAACACAAATAAAACAGATTAGTATTAATCCATATTTTTTAATGTTCAGTTCAGATGAATAAATAAATAGAATCATTATAACTAAAGAAGTATAACTATTCAATTAATATTGTTTATCATAATCATACTTTGATTAAATGAATTATGTAATTTGATATGTGGCAGCTTTTGAAATAATTTAGTGACTGAATAGTGTTGTGCTGGGTGGATTAAATTTTTGTTTTTATTTTTAAGCAGAAAACTGTTGGCATAGCCTATAATCATTTTTTTTTTTGTGAAATAAATAATGGCATGTCAACATATTGAGATGGTTAATCACTCATTTTCCTAATCAAATATGATGTACAGTTATATGTACCTAGATGTATGCTAAAATGTTTCTATAACTTAAAAAGTGTAAATATAAATTTCAATATTCATTCACATATATTGTTGCTGATATATATTTCACATGAATTTTATCTGCAATCATCTGAGTGGTAAAGTTGCCCCATTAACTACTACTATAAATTCTGGCAGCACAAAAAAGGTAGAATCTTTGACAGCTGCTATTAAGATATCTTTATTTTTCAGACTACAGTAAAAGAAATCCAGCTCAAATGAGTAACTTACACTGGGGAAACATACTATTTTTTACATACATTTCTGTGACAAAGATGTTTCATTAAACTGCACATTAGCAGTAAATGTATTAATATGTATTTTTTAGTTACATATATATTTCATTTTATATACTGTAATGGTAAATAATGCTGGAAGTTGTCTCCTCAAATTATCGATATATTTTAATGACAAAACTATAGTGTATATATAAAGATAATGGGAAGTGATGTTGGCTTTTTTATTTAATATTCCCTACCTACTGATCAAGCCAAAAACTATAACTATAAATAGTAGATAGAATAATAATAAATCTCTCTCTTTTAATCAGCTAAACTTATAAAAATTAAAACGTATTTTACATCTAAGATTCTTTTATTACATATTGTGAATATTCCAATTATATATATATATATATATATATATATATATATATATATATATATATATATATATATATATATATATATATATATATATATATATATATCAAAATCAATGGGACATTTTATTGATCTCAAAATATATTTATAATAAGTAAACAAATAATCCTAAAGTTTCTTTTAATATAAACATCATGCTTTTCCGTTTTATATTGCGATGGTATAATATCTATTAGCAATTTAATATGGCTAGGCAAAGAAAACATAAGTGTATGCATATTTAATGACTTAGAGTAATATCAAAATGCTATAGCGAATCTAATAAATATATTTATAAATTATAGATAAGTATTGTTTTTATAAAAAAAATACAAGAAATCCAAATTTATTTAAAATACATATCTACATTTTACTGACATTTAACTTATTTTGTATTATCATTAATATCAAACAGATTTATGAAGTTACTACAGATTTTCAAAGAATCAAAGAAAAATAAAAATTCCAAGTAAAATGATGCTATTTATATTCAGTGTTGCATTCTTTAAGCTGAAAAAAAAAAAAACTCAACTAGAGTTATATAAAAAAATATTATAATTATTTGCTAATTTAGAATATAGTTTGTATACATAAGTCGAACTTATCTACGAATACAAAATATGATATAATAATATTAAATCGTGCTATCACACTTCCAACGTTGGAAGTAAGATAGCACGATTTAATATTATCATATTGAAGACAAACGCTACAGATTATTACTTAAAATATGATATAGGAACCTTTTAAACAAACTAATTTACAATCACAATTAACGGCATATTTAATAAAGTGGCAAAAGCAAAATAAACATATTGCTGCAAGTATTCATGTACATTCTCATTTAACATATAAAAAGAAGAATTTTATCATCTCTTACATAAAAAACAAAACAGCTACACAATGAGAAGAATTCACATCTCTTAGATAAAACAAATATGCCATAAGAGGAATTCACTATCTCTTATACAAACAAAATTTATACATAAACATCACGTTATCACCACGTTTTACTCTAGCTTGCTGTGCGGGAATATGTATATTGTGTTTTTGCCTGTTTTAAAATGTATACATATTACTACATATGACAAAACCAAGTATAGGATAGCCACTATTCAAACCATTCATGGAACAAACTAAATTTACCAATGCCTTACTTCTAGTACTTATATTCCTAATGACTCACTAAATATCAATACAATTACTTTTACCCTGGAATGACATATTTATAAGATTTGAAATTTATAACAATAAATTTTATTAATCATTATATATTCTTTAATAAGTATAACAATTCACACTAAACATTTTATATGGAATGCTTGCAAACATGTATTACATATATTGCAAAAAAAATATTTTTAAATACTACCTTTGCTATTTTAATAGAACATTTCTTTGGGAGATCTAAGAGGAAAAAAAATACATAGCAACAATTCATAATAAAATTAATATTAATGTCTTTATTTCTTTTTTTAAATCTAAAGTCCTGAATTCACAGTTCATTTTCAATTCCACTTTCATCAGGTTTCCCAGATGATACTTGTTGACAAACTACCAAAATGAAGATTACTAAAAGAAAGATAATTCTTGTTAAATGGTAATACTTTTTTTTTCCACATGTCATAGTTGTGATAAAAAGTATGTTGTTCCCAAAACTTGTTTAGACAATTTCAGGAGGATGTAAAAATTAATTAGTCCGTGCAATAATTATTCTCCCTCTGGATATCTTTAAAATGTTACTTTTTGATGCTTAGGTTTAGAAAAGATGTTTTTTTTTTTTTTTTTTTGTTAGATAGGCTTTTATTTTATTTTAAGCATTGATTTTATTTTAACATTATGACATTGACACTCAGCAGTAATGTAGGCAACTGGGAAAGAGGCTCCACAAAGTCTGTTGGATATCTAATTATCATGGCTAATAATGCTAATATTATTGCCATTTTTAAAAACAGTATTAAAAAAACAATCTAGTTGGTTTTAAATATTCTTATCAAGTACCCAAGAGTTTTTTTCATTAAGTATAAAAAAAAAAAACCTCTTAGTATAAAATTGACGGCAACCAAAATTACTATAGTTATCTCCTAGAAATCACGTAATGCTAAAAATTTTCCATGCTTCACTTTGTATATCTCCACACACCTTGAACATTTGTTTTTGAACACCTTATGTTCAACTATTTTTAAAAATAACTTTTAATATTAACAAAAAATAATAAAAATGTGACTTAAATAATTACCTTGTATATAATTTTATTAAACTTAAAATATTATATCTCCTGCTCTTTTAAATACATATCAACACATAAATATTCTTTGACAAATATTAAAACTAAAATAATTGCCTTTAATATTTTAATCATATATTGTAACAGTCATATTTGAACATCCACGCAACAAAATCCAGAGTGTTGGTAAATTATACCAAGGCTGATCTAGATGAGGGTTTGAGACCAAATCTGACCACACCTCAGCTCCTTCACCAACACTCCCTGACTTACTACCTTATGAATGACATATATGAGGTTACACTCGTAATCTCTCAATTTCCGCGCCGGCAATAGCAAAGGGTAAAATGAGAGACTCGGGGATATTTAACTAAATGTTTTATAGCTTAACCAAACACACCCACACAACCTATGGCTGATTATCTAATGCATATAAAATCATTATGGATGGTGGTTTAATATAAATAAAGTGAATAATACTGCAGACGTTAATAGATTTTAAAATTATTTAATTTGACAAACAAACAATAACAATTAAATATACTGAATATTCCACTCGCAGGTGGGATGGTGAAAATACGAACTACACGTTCTGTAATCAATTACTTAACGATCATTATTCTATTATATCGTTTATACATTAATAATTATTTTACGTCTATACTGATGTCTAGATTATGTCTGCCATTCCTACTCAGTATGTTAAGGGTTAAACTCTAAGAGAGTGGCAAATTTATACAATGTGTACTTAAATTTATCAATACGTGAGGAGCAGTCAATGTGCTCTTTATGTAGATATTCTTAGATAAACTAGATCTTAGGTTCAGATCAATGCTGAACAATTAATATACAACAGATGAACTGGCGTTTTGTAGCATAACTTCTGAGGCTATGGCGCTATGCAAATTACATCAGATGCGGCTTGAATGTGCTTTTACTCATGAGATTCAGCAGCGTTTGCTCGGTTCTCAGATACCGCTCGCCTGCTATACATGAACTTTTAGTTCGGATGCTCGAACAGCCACGATATAAGATGCTGGATTCCGGTGTTCCAGTTTTTAAAGGAGGAAATGGGAATGACCCTTAAAATCATTATCCCATTCAAGAGGAGGCTGTCCGAACTAAGGATGATAAGATGGCCCTTAAAACCTAATCTTATCTTAATAATTATATGATAGCAAGATGGAATGCACCTCAGTGCTTCGTAAAAACTCATTCACAACGCTTTTGGAATCTTAATTATAACAACTAGTAAAGCGCGAAATCTATAGTTTCTTCTGCAAACTACCCTACGCCAGTTAGTTAAATAAACACTGAAATTGTGCTAAAGAGGACTTTATTAAAATTGATCTAGTTTATTAACTAACTACATATTATATGCAATTACATTAAGGGGGTCTAAAGCATATCTGGGGCTTAAACTTGGCTAACTACTGAATATGCCTTAAATTATCACTCTCTTTTATTTAACCAAACAAACCTTTTAATAAGCAACATATGTGATATTAAGCTACGCATAGCCGTTCAAATAATATATCAAAGTAGGTTTCGGACCAGAGACAATCTATAGATATGCCAAACAGCATAATTACTTTACTTGAGAACAAAACGTCTCTTTAAGTTATAATAATTAATAGTCTCTGCTCCGAAGGCAAAGCATAAATCAATAAATGCATTTTAACAATATATATATATATAGATGCAAAAGTATAGACGCAAATAGAGAAAATAATAGGACAAATAAGCTTTTATACGTTGAATTTAAAAAAGAGATTTAAGAATTTGTGATCAGGCAAGATTTACATTTAACTTTTAACATATTTTAAATTATACAGGTTGAGATACGTTTATCTAATACAGTTAATTACTTTAAGAGAGAATACACCTTTTAAACATAGTATGATTAATTTATAAAATTTGAATGGAAGAGTTTGTGCACATTACTTATTATATAGCTAGCTTTAGGAAAGATTTATAGATGGCTATAGCTTTTAGATTTAGTTTGATTGAGAAGTGGTTACCGGTTATTTATCTGGAGGCTTGCAGCTTGAAAGTATGAAATACACGCATGGACTGATTTATCTGCTGGTTCATCGTTGGGCTATTCTTTAAGTAGGGCTGTGGTTTGGATCTCCGGGCTCCATAAACGGTTCTTGACCATCAGGAAGATGGCCTTTGCTTTTCTAGCCAATTATTTGCATGGTAGAAACTGGGCCTGCTGCCTGGATATAAGTTGAAACACGAGTAAAGCAAAAATGGATGACAATTTTCTTTCAACTGCCTTTTTTATACTCTTTTAACCCCCCCCCTCTTACAGTTCATTCAAAATCTTTATTTTTAGACTTTAAAATCTAAGAAGTCTTAATTGCATCAGCTTCAGACGAATCGGTTGATTGATTTCAGGTTTATTCATTGTTCCTTTTATTTTTCTCAGATTCTAGTTCCAATCTGGATTTCAGTGCAGGTTTAATTGTCCAACTTTTATTTTATTAAGAATCCTAAAATCTGGATTTGTACCGGCGGTGTCTCATGAGATTGGTAAAGTTCTTTTTTTAAACATTGGATTGCTTCTCCTTTTCTTTTACTGAAAGAGATTTAAGCTGCTAGCGTTTTATCCTAGACGTGAGGCATCTACCTTTGTTTTTAGTTGCTCTACATGGTTAAGTAATTGGGTACTTTAAAGCCAGTTTGAAATACTTTAGAGAATTCTGTTCTTATCTAATACAATTTTTCCAGCTTGAAACCAATTCAATTATTTAAAATCATAAGATGAATATTTATAAAATTATAAGGTGTGTACGTTATATAATGATAATATTCAGATATGAATATACCATTTCTTTAGCAAATAAAATTATTACAAAATATATACAATTATAGCAAACGTGTGTGCATATACAATTACACACATATACGTGTAAATATACGTTTTTATACATGTTAAATTCCCAAGTATATTGTTATATATATATGTGTACCTTTAGGGTTTGAACTAGGGAAATGAAGGCTATTGATTTCTAGAATAGGTGAAACGTATGACGATGAAATCATACTGTTTCAATATATAATAATTTATTCACTTAAATGTGAATAAAATATTTTAATCTCAACAACTTAAAATATATATATATATATATAAACAGTCTTAAACAACAACAAAAAAAAAAACAACTTTATGCACCAATCAGAATAGACACAATAGTTGACTTTATTTTAAAATCAGATTTTTGACTGCAACTGTATATAATTAAAATCATAAAAAAATGTTCTTTTAAAGATCATGTATATCTCTTTATATATATATTTATAGTGAGGGCTAATAACTATAATATATATATATTGTAACGGCATATTTATATATCGTTACATATACCCGGTCGCTATAATATATATATAATGTAGCTAATCCAATGCAGCTCATATTGATTACAATGTTACAAAGTAAAAAAAAAAAAAAATGTGTTTAATAAAAATTCATGTGAACTGATTAATAAATATACAAACTGCCATTTATGTGTGTGCCTGTATATGCAATTCACTTGAGAAATAAATGTAAACTGCCTAAAGGTTAAAAAAATTAATTCATATACATTATGAAAGATTATTAAGTATTACTTTGTAATATGTAAAAAACTGAACGATAATAACATTGTAAAAGAAGGAGAAATGCTTTTAATATGTGAAAGAATTTAAATCACATATTTTTTTTATTTTTTTTTAAATAATATACATTTAAACCTTATTTAGTTTTGCCTTTCAAATGAAGGTTCTAATTAAACAACTTGTCCATTTTTAAAGACAATCCGTTGGGGGATTTGAAAATATTAAAATTTTGGACTTGATATTGTAGAAGTTCTAATTAAAAATTTAATAGTCGGCAGTGAATTTTTTTATTTTTGTGTGTTATAAAGTGTAAAAAAAGAATGAGAGAAAAAGTCAAAGTATTTTTTTTTATTTTACATAAATATAATATACATAAAATTTGTATTCACAACATATTTTGAAAAAAGTAAACAGGGTGTATTAAAATATATGAATATTGTTCTATTTGACCAAAGATCATACATTACCTAGCTGATGATGGATATATTGTTTGAAAACCATATTGTTTGAACAACATGAATTAGGTATAAATATATCTGAACAATCAACTAGGAATTCTTATTATTATTATTATCATTTTAATTCTAAAAACTTAGCAGTTCATTCAACATTGCTTCGCATTAGAGTAAGGTCTACTATTGAAACCATGTTGCCATGATCCATGCTGAAGAAAGAAATAACCACTGATTAAAATTCGTTTTTCACTGTAATCCATATTTTACTGACTGCTTTTAAAGTATTTTTCTATACTCCAGTTATAACAGTCATTATGATGATTTTATTTAGAAAAAAATCATCTATTATGTGTGCTTAGATAATCGAAAACCATACCAGCCAAAACAACCTGGGAAATGCAATTGGATCCAAAAACTGATGCTGAAGTTTGCAAAACCAGATTGTGCAATGCCTCCATAATGCCATGAAGGAAGAAATGGATATTGCCATATAAAATACTCAAGACCTGCAGATAGTTTATTTCATATAACATACCAATGCTGCTGTATTTACTCTCTCTAATATCTCAACAGCACTTAAAGAGAAGATCATCATTGGAAAAACAAAGTAAGTCAACAGTAAAATATTAAAGGTTATAGTATCTGAAAAAACCATGGTTAGTGACTTTTTCAATATTTAACATGATAAGATCTATCTTTTGTTACTATAATATTCTTGTATATGTTTTTTATTCTTTATTAATAAATTGTTAAATTATTTTTTATTAACCTATTTAGTTTGTGTTTGTAAGTCATTCTAGATATATGTGTTTACACCCATATGCTTGTTAATATCTACAGCCCTGAGAAATCATGCAATTCACCGAAGGACATGCTGGGATGGCAATAATAATTGAAGATGATCATTACTTTTTCCAATAATAAACATTATTTTAGAAGTTTGATGTCTTTGAGTTCTTTTTTATTGGAAAACAAATAAAATATTTTTGGATAATACCTGTATTTTTAAATTGTAAATCATCATCATCACATTGGTTAATATTATTATATATTTAAATTAGTTTTTTATGTGAATTTTATTGACCATTCAAGTTATTATTTAGTGTACACATGTTGAAGATTACATTAGATATATGTGTGTATTTTTGACTGTATGTATTCCAGGTTCAAACCCATCTCCTATTAAAAAAATTATACTTTAAAAATTTTACTGTTAATATGTATATATATATATATATATATATATTTCAGCTTAAGGTGTATTGGTGTGCATGTGTATAAATATGAACAAATTATTACAATGTACTTTGAAAATGATAAGTGACACAATTAATAATTATTTATGTATTGCTTTTTATATAATTAATGAGCACATATGTAAATATATTTTTGTTAAGCAGAAATTGCATAATTTCCATTTTAAGCAAGTTTTGTCAATTTAATTAAGTATGCAAATAATATAATCAATTATATAATTTATTATATATACAATCAGAAATTAATAATATTTGAATTGATCTATTAAAAACCTGCATTGAACTGATTGTAAAATAAGTTAAAACAATCAACTTTTATAAAAATCATCACAATTGGTGACTATTGAGGCTATTAAACAGACAAGTAAAATCTACATTATATAAAAAATATTTTACACTACTTTCATTTGTTGTTAAAGATGTATAGGAGCTTTGCATATTTGATGAAAATGTCTCTTATTCTCTAAGCTTTGTTTTATCATAATTTACAAGTCAGACATTAGCTTTTATACATATTTATCATGTAATATTTGTATGTTGAGCTAGGTAGAGGATATTTTATTGCTCTGATTTATATATTATAAATTAAAAATCTTTAATATAATAATTGTTTAATTGATTATAAATTTAAAATAAAAAGATTGCTAATATTATACAGCATAGCTATGTTTATGACTCATTGTACAAAAGAATAATCTTTACAATTATGGGTTTAAATAAACTTCATCATTATAAAAATCTATTTGTTGCAATTTTTTTAAAATAAAACATGTAATAAATATGTACATTAATCTTATAAAATTCAATCAAGATGAAGAATGCAGGGCACAGGTCAAAACAAAAGTCTATTTAAATTCCAATTTAAAACAAATAAGTTGGCTTTATGTTATTTACTGTTACAGTTGCACAGTGACAAATTGAAAACCTAAATGTTCTAGAATTCATTTTTAGTTCAGAAAAAAAAAAATCATTACTTTGTTCATTTAATGAAACCTGTCTTATTCCATGGCTATGTTTACTTCAGCAATTGATTATTTTATTAATTAAATTACAATTTCAATTCTACTTATATTATATTAATAATCATAATTCAGTGTTAGTATTATTTTCATACATATTTAGAAATTTTTCTATTTCAAAAAGAATATTGTTTTTCATCTATAATAATTTCAAGTGAGAATTTTTTCTTTTTTTTTTTTTGTTTAATTAAAACATCATGTTGCAATTTCATATATTCAATAATACTTATATTTTTCCAAATAAAAAAAAAAAAAGTCCAGAAGTCATTAAGTTAATATTTTAAAAAGATTTACGAAATATTAAAAATAAAAAGGCTTGAAAACGTCAAGGATTATTTTATTATATACTAGTTTTACCATCATTTGGAATCAAACTGGGATCTTTTACTCAGTTAGTGAATACAATCACTGAACTAACAACTTATTCTGCATTTAAATATTTTTTAATAAAATTTAAAAACACATTTTTTAGTCAAAAAAAAAAAACAATGCAGCAAATTAATTACTTATAAGTAATTAAGAATTGGTTAAAGGTGAGTATATTATACTCTCCTTCTTGTGTAAGATTTGAATTACACATATAAAGAAAGAAAAAAAAATTAAATCAAGAAAAAAAAATCAAATACTTCTACAAATATTGATGATGAGTTATTATTATTTATTATTTTTTAAATAAATAAATAAATGAATGAGAAAAAAAAAGCAGAAAACTTAACATTACTTATAAAATGTTAATAAAAGATTTTCAAAATTTATCCATTTAGAAGCATTAATATTTTTTCTACTTAGTTAATATTATTAACGAGATATTGACAAAGATAACTGTATTATAAAAAAAAATGATATTTCGATTTGATTATTCTTATTTTTAAAAATACAATTTTTTTTTCACAATTTAAAGTAGACATAGTCTATCAAAAGCTACATAGCATAGACAATCTGTTTTAGAATAAAATTAAATGTTTTAAGTGGATATTTTAATAAAGTAGAAATTTACATTTCAAAGCAAATGGTACTTATGTCAGTCAAATGTTATATAATAACAAAATAATAAAAAATGTTGAATAAAAATGTATCAACAATTCAAACACATAATTTTAAAAAAATAGTTTCTCACAGACAGTAATGTTTAAGCACTCAAGAGACACATAGATCATAACAGTTCTTTTCAATTGATCAAGTTTAGAAACTAAAGGTTTTTGGATTGATTTACAACCAAAAACTTAAAATGAATTCTTGAAAGGAGCTGTTGTATTAAATCTGTTTCATGAAAACTCAAATGTTACATATTTTATTAAATTATATATTTATTATTACATAACCATTGTTTGGATTCTAAGTACCATTTTCTCTAGCATGCAAATTATTATGAGATGATACTTTAAATCATCCACTGTTCTGAAACAATTGATATAAACAATTTTTAAAAGTAAACCTATGGAAAAAATAACATATAGAAGCATAGTTTTTGAATAAGATGATCATATGAATGAAAATAAAAAATTAAAGAATATATCAAATGAAAAAAAAAAAAAAGATTTTCTTAGACAATAATCTATTTATTCTATATTCCAGGCCTATGCAGATACCTGAATTTAGTTGAACTGTTTAATGATTAAGAATGATGCAAATTCAATATATTTATGTGATTTTTAAAAAATACTTAATCAGTGTAGTTAAAATTTACATAACAATGTATGGATAGATGTATGTTAATATTAGCAAGGGATTTTAAAGTGAAATATTTGGATCAAAAAACAAGCAGATATTGTTGACACTGAAAAAAATAAGAGAAAGAAATGAATCTAGAATGGATGTATTTCTAGAAATGATGTAAATAAATTGACAGTTGAAATCTTAAATTAGATCCCAAGAGATTTTAAAATACTTAAGAAGAAACCACATATAAGATAAATTGATAAAATGACAAAATGTGTTGATGTGGTATAAAAAGGAGAGTTCTGTGGATCAAAATAATTGGAAATAAATATAAAGAGAGCTTCTTAGTATAGTAGATTAATAATTGTTAAAAATCATAATAATTATTGTTGGACTTTAACTGTTCTATAACAGTTCTGTAATCTGCCTCATCTGTATATGAGAATAAGATTTGTTTTTTTTTTCTTTTTTATTAATTGAAAAATCACAATGTATCAATTTGGAACAATTTTATATTAAGTAAAATTGTAATCTACAAGCAAAACTAAAATTAAAAAAATATTATAATGTTGTTGATCTTCTATTACATCTTGAAGAAATAAAATTATATATCCCTTTCTCAAAAAAAGTTAATTTATTTTATCTATCAGTATTTAAAAATATTATTTTTATGAATAAAAGTATTGTTTCTGTAAGAAATATAATTATTATATATATACACCCCTACTTTTTAATGTATAACTACTCTAAAATGTGTTCATAAATGACATCAAGTTTATCACCTTGTGTAATTAGGAGAAACAGTAGAGGGGTAGTTTCTAGAGTCAAAGATTCAAGAATTGTAGGTCAGACTGTAATTTTTGATACTCAAACTGCTTATGAACCACTAAGCAAAAAATTTTTCATTATTTTTTTTATATCAAATATGTATATTCTTAATGTTAAAAATAGTCCACACCATTAATTCTCAAACTGGTGCACATACCATAGGTAGAAGAATGTGATGGAGTTACAGATGGTATGCAAAAGATAAACTATGTTTGAAAAATTGTACTATAAATAATATATTCAAATAATATAAATATAAAAAATAAATTAAAATTATATCTCCATTATACCAATTACTGCCTTTGACAGTTATTTGTTATAGACAAAAATGTCAAGGCTTATTGCACTCTAGATATTATCTCATTTTGGCACCATACTGCACAAGCATTTTTTATATAGCTTTTTTATGTAATAATTTAAAAAATGCTAGTAATGGTACTAGATATTTTATTTCTAAAAAAAATAAATATTTAAGTTTTATTTTGATAATTATATTTTGTTCAAAAAATTAAAATATTTTTTTACTTATGTACCTATTTTTTTTTTATTTTGATACCAATTTTTTTTAGAAACATTGGTGATACAGAGAAATTTTAATATTCTTTGAATGAACAGTATAGCTTATTAACCATATTTATCTCCTCAACTGAGAAGTGATCCATAAACTTTAACTATTGAAGTCCATTATTTATAATTTTAATTATTTTTATTATAATTCATATTGACAATAAAATCATTTTACTTTCAACATTTTTTAAAATACTAATTTTAATCTACTTTTTATTTTGCCAAATGATATATGTATATATATACACTAATTCAAAAATTATTTTTTTTACATTTTTGGGTTAATATTAGGAATATTAAATAGATATAATTATAGAGCAACCTAACACAGAACAGTGCTATCTAGATTACAAAGTCCAAATTACAATAATCGATTGATCATGTCCTGAACTAGTACATAAAGAAATGATATTAATAATGATATGTTGTGAAAGTGGAAACTAGAAATATATTAAGAGAATATATTATTTTTTAATCCAATACTTTCCACATCAATTTACCATTATTTCTGGAAAATATACAATTGACTAATAAAATATCAAATTACAAGCATGTATTTATTATAAGTAGTAAATAAATGTAAAATAGTTTACGATGTATGCGACTGAACAAAGATTCAATCTCAGAATACAACATATTTACTATAACGTCACAAAAAAAAAGTCTAGTAATTTTAATACATATCTATCTACCTTTAAATCCAACACTAATATGACTATAAGATAGAAACAATCTTACCTGCTTATTGAAAAATCTTACAGTCCACCACATCAATCTCACTCACTCCTCATAGAATTGTTTTTTGCCTCAGTGTTATCCTATTTATTCAGAATGGATATAAGCCTACATCAATATATCTCCATTTAATTTTATTAATGGCTGCAGAAAGGAATTTGTTGTTAACTGAAAGGAGATATTTTGATTCCTTTTGGAGGCCCTAAAGAAAATGAACAGGGCAAATCCTTATTTCCACTTCATACATTCATGTTACTGCAGCAGTCATTATTATATGATTATTCATATAGGATATGAGTATGGATGGGCTGCTTGCCAACACACATTAGCCAGCATGGTGAGTTTATTGGTTTTTTACCTCTGAGTTTAAGATCATGAAACACCTTGGCCTTTCTTTTCAGTTGCCTGATAGTTCTTAACTAAAATATCAGTTTAGTTTTCTTGAAAGCAGAATGAATGAGTGTGAATGAATTTTTTCTCTTCTGCTAAATAGTTACAATCATGACAGACAACAATACATCATGGCTCTTATTCTCAGAGGCTGGAAATCTGCCAGTCAAGACAGTGGTTGGCAGGCAAGGGTGGAGGGTGTTAAAAATCTGCTGATTGCAGCCCCAAGCTGCCATTTGATGACAATCTTTTGTTTAGGAACTTACAATGGCAAATCTTTTTCAAGTGAAGAAAGATTTCAAAAACTGGAAGAATTGTCTTATATTAAATGGGACATTATTGACTTTGTGAAATTAGAAGAAAAGATGAGGAGACAATTTAAAATAGAATCATTTTCTACATTACAAATGAACAAACATTGGAACTTCAAGTGGATTAGGTTTCATTATAAATAAAAAGTGGAAGATCAACATTGTGAAGATTTATTGTATATTAAACAGAGTGTCAAGATTAGTTATTCAATTTAAGAGCAGATACTGAATGCAGATAATTCAGGTATATGCTCCAACAAGTTCTCATTGTGATGAAAAAGATATAGAAGATTTTTATATGAAAAAACATTTGATCAAACCAAACAACATTTTAAAATTGTCATATACTGGAATTGTTAAACCATTAAAAGATGAAAGGGCTGTTGGTAAATTTGCTTAAGGTAATAGAGATGAAGAGGGCATAGACTTGTGGAATCTGCAAAAAAAAAGAAGAAATTTTATATTATAAATACTGTTTTTGAAAAAAGTGTTAAACACAAATGGACATCGAACTATCCAAATGAAGGTACATCAGAATTGGATTATATTTTAACTAGCAGAAATTATGCATTCCAAGATTAGTAAAATGTAAGATATATGTTAATGTAAAACTAAAGACAAAAAAATATTAAAAAAAAAAACAATATTCACAACTGATATTCCTAATCTTCAGAAACATTGCAATGAATTTAAATTAGAACTTTTAAAAATTTGAACAAATTTAATAGCAAAATAACTGATACAATTTTAAAAACTATAACAAAGATAGCTGATATAAAAAAGCACAATTGGCCAAAAAAAATTATTTTGAGACAAGACAATTTATGAAGAAGAATTAAGCAAATATATAAAAATGATTCATTGAATATCTTGAATTTTGGAAAGTGGTACAAAAAAGAGTAGATAATGATATAATTAAAGTATAATTGTGACCTAGCAAGGAAAGCTATAGTAGAGAATAAAAGTGTCAAAAAAGTAAAATACCTCTTGGGATTGGTAGGAAACTTATTTTTGCAATAAGAAAAATAATGGAACTATTACTAAAAAAAGAGATGACATCATGAAATGTGTAGAAGGGTTCTATCAAGAATTATACAATAATAAAAAGCAAGTACCTCCTATATCTATCATATCTTCTGAATTTCCCAGGAATTTTAAATAAAAAAAGTGAGATATGCAATTACATTTATAAAGAAGGGAAAAGCTTCAGGTAATGATGTAATTATAATTGATATCTTAATAAAAAACATGTGAAGAAATAGAAAAAAAATGTTGGCAAAGTTATATACCAAATGTGATGTACCAGATAATTGGAAGAAATATTTTTAAAATTTGATAAAGAAGATATTAGAAATTATTGAACTATTAGTCTTTTATCAGTTCTATACAAAATTTTTATCAAAAATAATTACAACTCATCTATAGAAAACTTAGAATTTTAACTAACCAAAAAAAAAAAAAACATGTTGGATTTAAAAGTGGTTTCCAAGTATTGAAAGAAGTTATAGCAATGATCAATGAATATGAGTTGCCATTATGTTTTAGATTTGTAGATTATGAAAAGGCATTTGACTCTATAAAAATTTAATCAGTGATTAAAGAATTAGGTCATCAAGATATATTCCCAAGATATTGTCATATTCTGAAGAACATTTATAAAAATGCAACAGCAACAATTAGATTACATAATGATATTAGGAAGATTAACAATAATAAGGATGTATGACAGGGTGATCCCATATCTCCAAAACATTTTATAGTATGTTTGCAAGAAATATTTTGTGAATTAAAGTGGCAAGCTAAGGGAGTAAAAAAATGAAGATCATTTAAGTTATCTAGATTTTGCAGATGATGTAGTTGTTTTTGCAAATGATGATTTAGAGCTTCAAAATATATTTTGCAATATCAGATGAAAATAACAAAGTAGGATAAAAATAAATGTTAAAAGGACTTAAGTAATGTTCAATGCTTTCTGAAAAGGTAAAAGTAAAGATTGATAATGATGAGTGAGAAGATGTTAAGAACTATAAATACTTTGATCAAATTATTTCTACAGATAAAAACATAATGGATAAAATTAATCATATAATTAAACTTAGTTGGAGTGCTTTTGGTAAAAAAATAACTTAATATTTAAAGGATATATGCCTATTTGTTTGAAAATGAAGGTTTTTATTAAATGTGTTTTACCAGTTCTTACTTACAAATCTGAGACTTGGATACTAACAAAAGAGCAGTATAGAAACTTCGGATCACTCAACAAAGTATGGAATATGCATATTAGGAATAAGAAGAAGATATCAAAAACAAAATACACATGTGAGTGAACAAACAGTATTATTAACATAATTAAAAGAATGAAGAAACTGTTGTGAATTTGAGCTGAACATATTGTGAGAAGAGATGTTAAGAAAAGAACAGTGCTAATCTTAAACTGAATTCCAAGAAATTTTAACAGACTTAGAAAAATACTTTGTGTGAGATGGATGGATAAAATAACATGCTGGAGTGATGTGGAGTAGAGAAAGTTGAGATTAGAGAAGATAGATTGAACTTGAAGAGACCTTTATGATGACTTTATTTAATGTGAATATAAAAAGAAAATAATTAATAATCAAATAATATTTTTTAATTTGCATTATAACTTGAATCATTATTACTAAGAACAAAAATTAAATAAATAAACAAAATAAACCATCACTGTATTTTTTAAATATTAAATTATATACTTTAAGTTTATGGATCACAAGCAATTTGTTTATATCACCAGGATTTGATATTTAATTCTTGTTAAAATGCTATTATTTATATAATTAATTTATGATCCATTATTTTAGTTACAATTATATTGTTTCTGTGTTATACTATTATGTAAATGTTAATGTGCATGGATATTAAGACAAACTATTCAAATGTAAAGCAATGAATAAATTATATGCCATGGTATAAATTGTCTGTCTGATAGTAACTGTGCACCCAAATTCAATGCTAATTAATCTGTCTTATGGTAATAACTATCACTTATTTTTTTTCCTCATGACATCATGAGATAAACAACATCCTAAAATTTTATATTTACTTAATACACTAGACACTAAAAGCCAACAAGTGATAAATCTTACTGTTCATTATTATATTTAAAATATAAAACTTCAAGAATGACAAACCTTTTCTTAGATTTTTAACAAACCAAACTAAATTTAACCAAGATAAGTGGCTTTCATTCTTTTTTAACATTATATGTATAAATCATCACAAAATACACTTGAAGAGATTCCTCTCATGTCAATGTCTTTGTTGCATACCATAATATGAAAATCTCATATCTTTTAACAAACCCCAAATAAAAAATTATATTATATGTCTATTAATTTTAGTATCATTTAAAAAATATTATTATATAAAGTTTCCATCCTAACAACTGCATGCTGTAGTCATAATTTTTGAAATCATTGCTTTAAAAAATACTTATTTTGTCTTTAACTTTGTATGATGAAATATATCAATTATGTAAGAGAATCCTCTGATTCAACATTTTCTCTCATGATAAATAGTGTAATATTGGTTTCATAATAAACTTTAAAGTAGGCAATTAATAACACACAAGTACTCATCTTATTATGAAGAATGATAATTTAATCTCCTCCAATTATTTATAGACCATAAAATGTTATTAATATCTATATTCACATTCTCTCCAATTTTAAATGTTTTGGTATATGTGAAACGTTATATATTTTTTGTGAAATATCCATTTAAATTAATGAAATTAATTTTTAATATTGACACTTGCATTAATATTAATTACAATTAAAATAGTTATAATACAAACATGTCTGTACTAGCATATCCATTATATTATTATTGCTTATTGTGTTTAATACAATGAATTTAATGAGCTTTTTTTCAAAATCAGTAATACATTTACAACTAATAAACAGTGTTAATCACCGCATATAATATAAATTTTACAAATTCAGTATTTAGATCGTATGCATAATAACAATATTTTACAAAAAAAGTGATATTTAATAATAAGTTTATGTATTCATAGATATAATGAGTATTTTCAAAGGACGACTTTATTAATAAATATAGTGATTAGCATTAAATATTGTAAAATATTTCAACTTTAAGCCAAAATGACAATCAGTAAAGAAAGTATATTTCCTTTAAATGTGATAAAGTGGCCCTCATTGCTCTTTTTAAACTTAAAATTTAAACATTATAAAAGCAACTTTATTTCTCATTTATTACAAGCAGGAAATTTCAAATTAGCAGACAGTATTTATAAAACTTCTGAAATTTATGAAAATTTTTGTTCTTTGTATCCTTTTTTTGTATTTAAATAAATATTTTAAAACTTGAGCAGTAAAATTTTTAAAAACCTACTTTCTTTAATTAAAGGTTGTAAACTTTATTTTGATGATTATTAATACATTTTTCTCCTATTGAACCTATTATAATAATAAAATTAAATGTCTCAAGTATATTGTTCTTATATTCAATAACTTTTTTCTGAAGGTCACTATTGCCTAATTTATTTAAATAAAACTTGTTACATGACATTTTAAATAACTCAGAGGAGTCCAATTTTATCTCGGCAAGTAACAGTAAAAACATCCTGGGAGTAAGAATTAAATCATTATAATGGTAATTTACATTCTACTAAATGTATTTGATTCATTGTTACCCTTTTAATATACTAAACACGAAAATTATTTATTAGATAAATATATATAAGGAGAACTAACTTTTTGATGGTTTTTTCCTTTTTCTAATTTACAGTACCTCTCTCACATTTAATTCAGTTTGATTTGTTACTATCATGTGATTTCCTGCTTATAATTGCATAAATTATCTTTTTTTTTTTAAAAAAAATGCAATATAAAAGTTCTATTGTTACAAACAAAATAAAATTACAATAGATAATAATTTAAAATATAATGTATCTCTATAAGCATATATATGTGTGTTCACACATCACTCATATTAAAAAATGTCACATCTTTAATTTATTTCAAATCTCTACTCCAGGGTTTCTCAAAGAGTATGCCGTGAAAATCTCAAAGTGTGCCACGAAATCATTTTTTCTCTGGTAGCCCTTGATTAGACTTTTCATTAATGAGTACTCCCTCCTCTCATAGACCCCCACCCAGCCTTCTACACAAATAATACGGCTTTTTTTTAAATTATATTGTATATTGTTTCTTAGATTAATTAAATAATTAACTAGTCAAATTAATGGTAAATATTGTTTTTTATTGTTTTTTATTTTAAATATTAAATTCATTTCAGTTTTTATAAAAACAAAACCAATAAAAAAGCTTTAAAATAAATTTTGATCACATAAATATATAATGAAAATTCATACAAATGGCAATGTGTTTATATATATATACACAAATCTTCAAAGGTAGCTAGCTCTTCTAAATAATTTTAATTCGATCTTTGAGTTTGTTTCATGAATTGAGTTTTTTGAAATAAGATTCAAATGAAGACAGATACAATCTTATATCAAGAGCTGCATTAAGTTTATTACAGTGTTTATTCTTAATAAACGCATAGGATGAAAAGACTGATTCAACAACTGTATATTTGTAAGAGGTAATAAATACTTTATTGCTTTATCATTGAGATCTGGGTAATCTTCTTTCACTGCTGCCCAAAAATCAATATTCTATTTATGGAGCCATATTGTAAAGAAAAATCAATCTAAAGTTCAATCAATTTTTCTTTATCTGATATGAGTAATTTTCTGGCTTGTTGGAAGAACAGCTCTTTGGATGGATTTGAAATCCAATTATTTTCACTATTTTGCTTTGGAGAGCATTGCCTGAACGACGTGCTTAGTCCTTTTAAGTGAGCTGTTATATTAAATTTTATTTCTTTTGACAATTTCAGTTGACTCTCAGATAAGAAACCGTGAAGTGTCTCAAAAACTTAACACTGCTCTTTTATTGATTCCCAAAAATCTAATTTCCTGATCATAGTCGTGATGTTATCAGACATTTTAAAGATGGTTATAGAACTATTTCTGTAAACCTAAGTTAAGTTTGTTTATTTCTGAAAAAATATCAGATAAGTAAGCAAGTTGTTGAAGTCATTCAGTTTCATGAAACTTAGAACTTAATTCAAAATGATGCTCTTCCAAAAAACTTGCACTTTATGTCTCAAGTCAAACAATCATGTGAGTACTTTTCCTCATGAAATCTATCTCACTTCAATGTGCAAAAACAATAGTAGAATAGTATGGATTTGGCTGAACTGGTTTTAATAAATTATTAGCTTGTACAGATTGACTGAGCACCTCCTTCAACAAATGTGGTCGAAGTTTGGTCACAAGGATTTGACTATATGTGAAATAATAACTCCGAGCTACATGAGGAGCAATTTCTTTGATACAACCATGCACACTTGTATAATAGCCAGATATAGATTTTTCACCATCAATACAAACACTAGAGTAATTGGGTTCATCAATTTCTTTTTTACCAAAATAATCCTGAATAACAATGAATATGTTTTTGCTTGTGCATCTTTCTGAAAGAGGATATCACAATAAAATATTTTTTCCAAGAATATTATCATTTAAGTATCTTGCAATAATGAGCAAAATTGATAAATTGGAAACCACCTGTATAGAAAAGAAAGGACTCTTTTTTTTATTCTCCCGATTACTGTTAATTCAATGTCATTAGATATTTACTTAATTCTCTGAGAAATTGTATTATTTGAGATGGGAATATTGTTAATTTTTTGCACCTTGTAATCACTGAACATACATTGAACAGTGCTATGTCTAGCTGATTTAAGAGTGCATTTCCCATCAGTACAAATCATTACTAACAGTTAATATTTAGATCATTTAACATATGATAATTTATATAGCATTTTAACTATTTACATATATACAATCATTTAACATAATAAGGCCTGAAGGCACACATAAATAATAATATAGATCTTACAATCTGTAAGAGTCTTAGCTGGCTGTTCCCATGTTTGGAGGCCAGCTCTCCATGCTTGAAACATGCCATGGGAAACATGCTGCTCCAATATATATGCCTGCACACAAAGACAAAGCTCCAAGAATCAAGTGTTCTCTCATTCATCAAATTAGTACTGAGATGTTCATTGTTTTAATTCTTGCAGTTGATTGGTTCATACTCCATTCAGATGATTTTTCGTTTTAATCTCCATACAAGAATTTACATACTATCTTTCTGACTTTAATTAATGACTTATTTTTATAGTTTGTCATTTATTTTATAAAGGAAATCTAACTTGAATTCCTTTAATTGTTTTATTTCATTAATGATGTACTCTACTCTCATACTGATATTCATTTTAGAAAATTTTTTTTTCCAAATCTTAAAGTTATAAATCTTTCATTTACTATTTTAAAAGAATCAATCTTTCAAATTTTTTTAATTTATTTAAACTTATAACTTTTTCTCATTAAATTTATACCTATATATGTATATGCATTTAAGTGTACACCTACATATCAAACAGTATCTTTGATACATAAAGATATCAAATTTTCAGTAATTGTATGATTTTTATCACTCTTACCAATAGGATAACTTATTCTGTATGATGCTTCAACTGCATTTTCATTATCTTTGCTTGCAAATATAACAAAAAGAGTTAGACATGAGCTGCTACATAGTCAATGGAAAAAACTGGCATCTTTCTTTATATATATTGAATGTGTTGCCTGTAAATAATGAAAAAGGTTTCATGGTACTGTTAGATAACATCTTTTCACAAACAATATATAGTGGCTTTGGTTAGTCGGCATCTTCCATAAATGAAAACCCATATTTCAAGTATTTCATCAGAATATTTCTTCTTTTTAGGTGAGGTACTGGTGTTTTGCACTTTTTAAATAATGTTAACTTTTTTAGTGTAACAGGCTCACCACTTTGTGCTTCTAAATCACCATAATGCTCTAAAGTACTTGTTGGTGAGTTAACAAATTGATTTTCAAAGTTAGCTCTAGCTTTTTTAAGAGTTTCTGTTTTTGGCCACTTATTCATTTTCGGACACAAAAATAATATTAAAAAAAAATACTTGGAAACAAATCTAATTAATCACATATATCATGTGAAATTCAATCAAAAAATAAAAGTAATTATCTGCTTTCAATTGCTTTTTAAGAAAATTTTGTGGAAAAGAACAGAAACATGTATGATTGCAAAATATGATACTTGGCTATTGACACCCAATTATTAATAAATTGCTAGGAACATACCTATTTATTTTTTTAATCCCTTTCTGAGGAAGCTATTGCATTTAAAGCACAGATAAATAATATACAGATGTCTTATCTCCATATAAGAAAACATGCACAGTTTTGAAAGCTCTCATTTAAAAACTTGTTATTAAAATTTTTTAATTTGAACTGAAAAAAGCCTTCTTAAAGCTATTTTTTATTTTCAATTTTTTCCAAATTATTTGATACAATTATCTAAAAGTTTAAAAGCTTACAATCATTTGAAGAAATTTGAAAGTGCAAATTGTTGCTGCATAGTAACTTGAAAGCCATCATTTTTTTTTTTTTTTTTTTGCAGTTTGACATGAAAATTGAAAAACTTGTCAATATTTCTATGATAATTTTAAAGTTTAAAAGCTTTTTCAAATAATTTCACAGTTTCTTTACTATCTGAAAAAGATTTTTTAGTGTTCACATCATGGGAAATTTTTTTGGTTTACTTTATTATCAGTAAAAAGTGAAAAATAAATTATTCAAACACAAAATATCATCTTTACTAATCAAAATATATTATGTTTTATTTGTTTTGGGGACATTAAGTCCTGTGTATGTAAAAATTAAATTTTAAATGATGATACATTTGAAAATTTATTGGAAATACAATATATTGTATACATTATAATTTGTGTATCCAACAGAAAAATTAAGACAAAATTATCCACTGGAAATGAAAAAGTCAATAATGCAGGTTAAAAATTGGCATGGCAATATGGAAATTAAAATAGGGGTTCTAGATTCAATGAATAATATAATAACTCATTGATATTTTTTGGGAGCATTTACTCAAAAAATATTAGTTACAAAAGAGAAACTGAAGAAAAACTAATTGAGGAGATTTGGAAACAATTTGGGGAAATATAGTTTCATTCAAAATATATAGTGTTACTTAAATTTCTTGTTTTGCAAAAATATTTATTTTACAAATTTTTTACTTTATTTACTTATATTTGTTTTGTTTTCATTTCATCTTCTTTATATAATTCCATCCCAACAAAAATTATTGCACTCTCTAAATTTTTATTATATTTCTGTGACATGTTGACACAACAATAATCAAAAGTATACTGATGTTTGTCAAATAATTTGAAAGTATAAAAGTGCATAGCTTTTAAGCTTTCAAATAATTATATAAAATAATTCAAAAATTTTGAAAGTGTAAAAATTGCTTTTCACCATGCTCACATTTTACATCACATAATTCTTTTTTTTTTAGTATTTATTGTTGTAATTTCTATTGAACATTGTATATATACACAAGCACATAATTAAAATGAAAAAAAAAACAATAAAAGGCAAAATACATTCATACATTGAGCTTATTATTATTTTCTTTTATCCATTCTTATTTTTTTTTTATTAATTTGTTTTTATGAATTAGTTGTAAAGATGCTTCTAATAATTCGATCATAACTTTGGTCTTTAGAGTTTTTTATGATTGTGTAACTGTAAATTAGTATAAAAGATTATATAATAGTCAATGCATTCAAATTTTGTAATATTTTGTTTTTGATTTTACAAAGAAAAAATAATACAAAAGAAAGAATTAAACATCTAGTCGATAGTTTGTATTGCATATGAATATTTACATAATCTTGAAGAGTTTCAATTTAAATTTAATCCTTTTATTAACAATTTATCAAATGAAAGCTTTTAAAACCATGCCTGTTTTCTTACATGAAGGTGGGTCATCTGGATATATTTTATCTGTGTTAGAATTTTTTTAAAAAATAAAATAAAAACTTTTTTTTTTTTTTTTTGTTGTAATTGCTTTTTTCTTTCTTCCTTTAATAATAATAAAATTATTCTTATCTCTCCCCCACCACCCCCCAAAATATAGAGGTATAAGTATAAAAAATAGATGTTAAATATTAAAAAAAAAAAAAAAAAAAAAATTCTTTTTTTTTTATAAAAAATATTTAACAATAAATAAATAAAAAAAATAAATAAAAATAAATTAAAAAATATTTTATAAATAATTAATAAATAAATAAAAAAAAATATAATATAATAAAAAAAAAAAAAAAAAAAAAAAAAAAGCTCTGCTTGCAAATGTAAATACTACACCCATTAACAAGACTAATAATTTCAGTGATGCCAGCAATGATAAACCTCTAACAAAAATGTCAAAAATTAGTAAAAGAAATTGTGGTAAAATTATTTAAATTTTATTTTACATTCACCATTGTCTTTAAGTGTGGTCTGTGGACACATAAAAACAAATAGTGCAATAGTTCCAAGTAAACTAAAATGGCATTTAGAAAAAGTTCATTCTAATTTGATATCCAAAGACAAAAAAATATTTTGAAATTTTAATAAAAATTGTGCCAAACAAATTCAAAATTTTTAAAAGGCAATAAGGATATCTGACAATGTTCAAATTGCCTCCTACAAGATAGCCCAACTTATTGCACAAAGGCCAAAACCTCATTAAATTGCTGAAAAAATAATTGGTGCCACTTGTCATACAATGGTGAACTGTATGTTTGGCAAAGAGGCAAAACCCAAAATAAATAAAATGCATCTTTCCAACAAATATTATTAATCGAAAAATTATTGATGTCAGAAAATTTAATTAAAAATGTTCAACAGAAAATTAATAGACAAATTTTTTGCCCTAAAAATAGATAAATTGACAGATATCAGTGGAAAAGCATAAGTAATGGGATTTGTTTGATTTAACCAATTTTTATTTTATCATAATTTTTTAGGAAGACAATGGAAGATAAATATTTAATTGCATCAACATTTTTTTTCTGTACAATCATTTGTACAGTCAGTGATCCATCAATGGACAGACATGAGAAAGGTTTCTTGACATTTGCAGAACAAAAAAAATAGATATTGTTTCCACACATTGCATTATTCACTGAAGAACTTTAGTAGCTAAACCTTTTCCCACATAATTAAGCACTGTTTTGGATCAAGAGGTAAAAATAGTTAACCATATTAAAAGCAGACCTTTAAAATCAGATTATTCAAATAATTATGGACAGCAGGGAAGCTAATTACAATTGCTTATTATTATTACACTTCACCAGTTTCCAGATGAAAAGTTTTGGCTCATAAATATTTGAGTTAAGTGAAGAACTTATACATTTTTTTAAAGTAAAAGAAAATATGGCAAAAAAAAAGAAAAAAAGAATTTTTATGAAAACCCCAAAACTGTATAATTGTTTGGGCAATGAAGTGTGGTATGCAAAGCTGGATGACTTAAATCATGTATTTGCACATCTTAACATTTTAAATATAAGTTTGGAAGAATGAAACAAAAACATCTTAATATTGACATATAAATTAACTGTATTTAAAAAAAAATATGCCTATGAATGAAAAAGATTGATAAAAGTAGTTTAGCCATGTTCCCAAACATTTCTGAATTTTTTTTTTCACCATTGTTGAAAAACCATTTGGATATATTTCAGAATGCAGTTAGTAAATATTTTCCTTGATAAATAGGTAAACATGACTGGATATAAAAAAAAAAAATATGTTGATGATACAACTGACTTCAATCTTTGCCTTTAGGAAGAGAAATAACTGATTTCTATCTCATTTGATCAAACATTAAAAATAAAACATTTGGAACTTCCACTGGATACTTTTTGAATATTGTTAAGAGATGGGTATCCAAAGTTATATAAAACAACAGCTAATATTTTATTGCAATTTTCTATGTCATATTTATGCAAGTTAGGACTTTCAACTCCCACTAATAAAAAAAAAAAAACTATAAATAATCATGACTGAATATTATTGAGGCTGAACTGAGAATTGCTCTGTCAGAAATAATCCTGGATAAAAAGAATTAGCAGCACATCATCAATTACATAGTTTATATTAATTGCCATGTTACAAAAATTGTGTTTATTTACATCAAAGTATTAAATATGAGACAATTTAAAACCTTCGTTCATATTATTTTTAGTTTCTGTTATTTTTTATTTTAAGACAATAATTATATGTACATCAAAATTAAAAATTATGTTTAAATTGTCTTTTATTTTCATTTATTTAAAAGTCACTTTTTTATGACGATACGTAGGTGTGACGCAAAAAGGAATTTATTTCAAAAATGTGACGCTAGATTAAAAATATTGAGAAACATTACTCTATTCAGCAATAATCTTGAAGGTATTATAGAGAAAATTTATATGATTTTCATTTAACCTATTTTTAAAATCTATTGCATAATTATTATTATATGACCATTTTATTTAATCAATGGTACATTTTTTAACAAACTCAATATACTCGCAATATATGCAAAATTTCATTTCTAAAAATATCCTAAATGGAATTGTTTTAAATTATAATGACCTACATATAAATAATATTAAGATATAATTTATACAGAAGTACTTTCAATTATGAAGATAATAATAATTACCAACATAAATTATATTAATGTAGAACAGATGTTACTTGATTTTCAAGAATTGTGTATTTTAGTATTGGTGCATTGATTATTTATTGCAGAAATTTTAAATTGAGTTTTAAATATTGTCTGCTTATTTTTTCTTCTTCTATGGTAGCTATTTTATATTATGCTTTTGTGTGATAAAATTTAAATTTTACGATTTTCTTTACGAAACAAAATCTGAAGCAGTAAAATAATCATTTGCACACTTTTGTATGGTTATAAAATAAAACATATATTGTCTCAAATATGTATGACTTTTTCCAAGCATATATAATTTAATCAATAATGTTATTTTTTAGTCTTTTAGATATAGTATTTAAAAAAAAAAAAATTAATTAATTTATTTATAATTGGAGGAACATAAAATGAAATGTGTATATTATCAAAAAAATTTTTAATAAATGTAAACTGATTAGTATTTAAAAATAGCATCAAATTATTTTTTAATTTTTATTAATGTTATAAGATTTGTTTTTAAATGTATTTAATATATGTAGAATTTATTTTCTATTCTACAATTATGAGTTTTTGATAAAACAATTTAATATTTTGCATTTTGTTATTGTTAAAACTGTATATGTTTTCATTATAATATAGAAAACATTTTATGTATCATAGATCATATGATTTAAAATGGATATATATATATATATATATATATATATATATATATATATATATATATATATATATTACAAGTTTAGTAATTAATTTGTAATTCAAATAGGTTATGCATTTAAATATACACAAAAAAGTAAAATTTTGATAATTCTATATTTTGTTAATCAGACAAGTTAAAATATGTTAATTGTTTGATTTGTTTAAAAGAGCTTCATTATAAATGAAAACATCATTTGCATATCTAGCAAAGATTTTACTGTTATTATTATTTTTTAATTACATTCAAATATCAGCCTTTCAAGCTAATTGTGCATACGCTTTTGTGAGTGTTAATAATAATAAATGAATACTTTCTCTCCAATACAAGATATAGTATTTATGCAGGAATAAAATGAATCCACCTATTCCTGCAACTCAAATGCTTATATATGAGCAAATCTGAAGTACTGGCAAGGAAAGTGTGAGGATGGAACACTCACTTTTTATATTACTATATACGATGTCTGAATGAATGATGTTGGTGAAATTGTCTAGAATTTACAAAAAATCACTCTAACTGAAACTTAATCATATGTAAATAAGCATTTATTTTTATATAGTGCATGTTTACAATTGTATTACATTCAAATATCAACCTTTCAAGCTAATTGCAGGAATAGGTGGATTCATTTTATTCCTGCATAAATACTATATATTGTATTGGAGAGAAAATATTCATTTATTATTAACACTTGCAAAAGCGTATGCACAATTAGCTTGAAAGGCTGATATTTGAATGTAATACAATTGTAAACATGTGCTATATAAAAATAAATGCTTATTTACATATGATTAAGTTTCAGTTAGAGTGATGTTTAGTAAATTCTAGACAATTTCACCAACGTCATTCATTCAGACATCATATATAGAATTTAAAAAGTGAGTGTTCCATCCTCACACTTTTTTTGTCAGTACTTCAGATTTGCTCATATATAAGCATTTGAGTTTCAGGAATACGTGGATTCATTTTATTCCTGCATAAATACTATATCTTGTATTGGAGAGAAAGTATTCATTTATTATTATTAACACTCGCAAAAGCGTATGCACAATTAGCTTGAAAGGCTGATATTTGAATGTAATACAATTGTAAACATGTGCTATATAAAAATAAATGCTTATTTACATATGATTAAGTTTCAGTTAGAGTGACATTTAGTAAATTCTAGACAATTTCACCAACGTCATTCATTCAGACATCGTATATAGTAATTTAAAAAGTGAGTGTTCCATCCTCATGCTTTCCTTGCTAGTACTTCAGATTTGCTCATATATAAGCATTTGAGTTGCATGAATATGTGGATTGATTTTATTCCTGCATAAATACTATATCTTGTATTGGAGAGAAAGTATTCATTTATTATTATTAACACTTGCAAAGGCATATGCACAATTAGCTTGAAAGGCTGATATTTGAATGTAATAGAATTGTAAACATGTGCTATATAAAAATAAATGCTTATTATTTTTTAAAAAATCATATTGATATAAAACAAGTCTTATACTACAAAATGACCAAAAGATTGCTTATGGGTCTTACTATGACCACATTGATATTAATTTTGGAATATCTAAATTTGAAGAATCAGATTTAAGTAATGATAACTTTATATATAATAACACTTTATTATAAATATATTAATGATATACTTTCTTGTGGCTTTGAAATTTTTTTGAAAATCTTTAATACAAATTAAATAATTCAGATAATCTAAATTAGATTATTAACAGAAAATAAACTAGAATTATCAAATTTTGTATTTACAAATGTTTAGATGCGGTGATTGTTAAAATTATAAATAATTTATCAAGCCTATCCAAAAGAGAAAACATACACTCTTTAAATCACATGTATCAATAATATATAAAATGGCTATTAAACACATTTATATTAATTTTCTCTCACTGTGCATGTTTTTGCCTATATGTCCATAAGTCCACATTTTTTAATTTTTAACAATAAAAAAAAATCCACTCAGACCTCAAACTCACATCTTTATTCTTCCCAAGAAAACTCCTTAACAACTGAACCAATAGAAGAATTACATTTAAAAGTATTAAATTTTATTAATGTTGATTTAACTCATACTTAATTAATTAAATAAATTTAATATATATAATGAAAACTACATTTGGAGAATAAAATTTTGTTAATATTGATTAAAAGCCATTACATAACTATTTTTATATAATAGATGATCACATGATATTTAAATTTAGAATTTATTTGTTAGATAGTATATATTAGTATTTTCACACCTTATTATTAAATTATAATTTTTCAGATTTTTTGTAGTTTTAACCATTTTTTAAAATGATATATACATATAAATAGAAACTAAAAAAATATTATGTAATTTTTTTTTTAAATAATGCTTTTATATAAATAGCTGATTAATATGTAGAAAAATAATGAAGTAATTCACCTCTTGGTTAACTTGCCGTTCTTAGAAAATATCACAGACCTTAAAAAATCTATACTCTTAATAAAACAATTGGAAATTGCCAAAATATTGTGATTTAATAAAAGCATTTGAGGTTCAAATAGATCATAAAAGCAACAAGGTCTCAAATGCTTTTATGAAATGATAATATTTCTTCAATTTCTAATTGTTTTATAGAAATTATAGATTCTTAAGATCTCTGATATTTTCCATCAATGGCAAATTTATTGAGAGATGCATTACTTGCTATTTACATAAAAACATTATTCAAAAAAAGTTTTTTTTACATATTATTATTATTATTATTATTATTATTATTATTATTATTATTATTATTATTATTATTATTATTATTATTATTATTATTATTATTATTATTATTATTATTATTATTATTATTATTATTATTATTTTTACATATAATAAAAAAAATTGCAGTTATAAAAGTGACAAAATGCAAAATAGTAACTTTTTTCTCAAAAAACATATAAATCTTGGATATAATAAGAAACAGTTTCTACATACAGTTAATAAATATAATGATACAACTTATAATGTTAATAAAAATAAAAATAGTAAAAAATGGATATGTATGTCATTTCTAAATAATAATCAATAAAAATTTAAACAAAATATACTATATACATATATAAATAACATTTTATTTCATTTTTCTTCCCAAAGATAACCAAATCAATTAATAATTCCAAAAATGTTGCTCTTGTATTACTAAATAGTACTATTATTTAACAAATTATATGTGAATAAAAAAGTCATGCATATATAATTTCAAAAGCAATTATTTTTCTATTATCCTAAATATGTCCTTTAGGTTAAGCTTTAATAATCATTATATGCTATGAGATAGTGTTTAATAAATTCATATTCTCTGTTGTCTTGTACATATTCCTTGATATGTTTTTAGCTTAAAATCTAATCATTTGGAGATAGATCAAAGAACAGTGCATTTAGATTTTTGGAATCTAATGCATTTTTTCTCCAGAAACTGTATCTTATTATCAAGCTATCATTCCAAATTCAAAAACAACTTAATTTTTTGAATCAAAATATATTGTAGATGAAAGATTAAATAAATAGCAACAATCCTATAACAAAACTAAAAATATAATGACTGATATGTTTAATACTGTTTTTACTTTTTTTTGATTATAAAAAAACCTTGCAAATTTAAATTTAATTTATATTCAAATCACACAAAAATATTACATGAGAAAGAATTCATAATTAAAGAAACAATATTTAGAAATCAATTTAAAGACTCTTGATAAATACACAAAGTATGAAAATACAAGAGAATGATTCAATATTTTCAAAACTTTTTACAATAAAATTATTACAATCATTTTATGAATTTAATGGGAAACTAACTGAATAAAAATATATGAAAATTATTTATTAAGTCATCCTGATTTTGAAGACGATCTGATTCTTTTGCAACATGTGAAATGTTGCAAGAGTTATCAAAATAAAAAAAAGTAAGATTAATGACAAATGCTAAAAAGTCTAAAGTAATGTTTAATAGATGTTTTCAGAAAAAAATACTAATACAGATGGAAAAAGAATGGCTTGAATTAATTATAAAATTAAACTTAGATGGACTGTGTTTATATAAATAATTTAATATTTAAAGGAAATATGATTATTTATTTTAAAAGAAAAGCTTTTACTATATATGTTTTACCAGTTCTTATTTATGAAACTGAAACATGGGCACTAAACACAGAAGCAATACTGAGATTTTAAATTATTTAATGAAGTACCATGAGAAATATGTCAGGAATAACAAGCAGAGATAAGAAAATGAAATACATGGTTGAGAAAACAAACAAGATATTACTGACATCAAAAAAAAAAAAAAAAAAGAATTAAAAGATTGAAATAAAAGCTGACCATATTTTATAAAAGATGAGATGGACAATTAAATATTTTAAATTGAATCCAAAATGGTTGTAAAAGCTCTTGGAATCCATTATGTGTGTTGTTAGGATAAAAGAAGAAATGTTTGCTTGTGTGGTGCAGGAACAAAAGGCTAAGGATTAGAAAAACTGGATTAAATTTGGAAAGTTCTGCAGTGGATCAATAATATTTGAATGTTACAAAACAGATGATGATGATGATGATCTAATTTACTATTAATTTGTACAATATTATTCTTTTTCTATTTTTTTTTAATAATGAATTCTACTTTATTTGTGCGTTCATGTAGTAAAGTTCATATCTATTTTTTTAAACCCATATCTCACTTAATATTAGACAGTCCTTCCAATTTAGTAATATTTCTTGCTAGAAAGTGATTTATAATTATAAATATGAAACATAAATTGTTTATCCAACTTTAAAATGCATGGAATGAATATTAGTATACTGATGTCTAGATACCATCAAAAGCAGTCTCCTTAAATAAAATGCAATAAAATATTGAGATAGGTGAGTGTGGTATTTCTCAAATTTTAAATTATTATTATTTTTGTTTAAAATAAAAGATAAAAAAGTCAGCCGTAGGTCAAAAATCACTCCATTAGTTCCACATTGAGAAACACTAAAGAAAAAGATAATATTCTACAAGTTTGCTAAGTTGTAGTAATAATTTCAATATTTTTCATGTTTGTTTTATCATCTTGCAAAGAATAGCTAAAGATTCATTTGAAGACCAGTATGGAAAAGTTATATATTGTGTGCTTGAAAAACAAAAATTTTAAACAGCATTGAAAATTGGAAAAATGATTGTTTTAATTAGCCACAAATCAAATCTGGCTCATTGCTCAATTTCATAATACAACTATTCTGTTACGAGAACTCTCATTCTTTACCTATATAGAAAGTTGATAAAAAAAATTAGCATTTAATCTATTTTTCACTGAATTAATACTTTCTTAAAAGATATAATTCAATACATTCAGGTACATTTTTATTTATATGTATTTGTTAAATTACATCATTTGCTCATAATTTGCATTAATAAAGTAGTAATTTAATATATATTATAAAATACGCTTTATTTATATTTTTTTATACAATGATAAAATTATAAAAAATCAAACAAATTCACTTACTCTTTTTACTTTTACAATGCTTATTTTATTAAAATTAAAATTAATTTGACAGTTTTGATTGCCCAGTAATCTTTCTCATAACTATAAAACATATATAAATATGCAAATACTTAATCATATAAACATACATTATATCTACTTGTAAATGACTCATTATTTTTACATATATCTTATTATCTATATCTACATATATAAATGTATGCATACATATCAAATATATATCCCTCTATTTTAATACACATACATATATTACAGTATTTACCTACAATAAAGAAATAAAGACACATTTTTACCTTAAATATAAATACATATACTGAACTATTCCTTCTATCATTTATTATTATTACAGAAGTCAAATCAGTAAGTTTTTAATATCCATTTACTATTTTATATCAATTAATGTTTTTTTTTTAAATACAATTTATTATAATAAAAAAATATTGATTAGTTTCTAAATGCAATATTGTTGTTTTGTTTTTTTCTAACTTTCTCATTGCATTTATATTTAAGTCCAATTGCAGCTGATATATTTTCATTTTTCTTTTTTTCTTTTATTTTCTATATTATTATACATATAAAAAAATATTGTACAAATTATAAACTACATACATAATTTGTTAATTAAAACATTTTAATCTTTTTTTTTTAGGTCATATATACTATCATTGTTTATAAATATGGAACATTTTCCCAAAGTTTTTTTGGCGCTTTTCCTGCAAGTTTCTATTCAAAAGACGATATCCACCTGTTCACTTATCAAGCTAATTAATTTCATCAGCCTGCTATCAAGATTTAATTATTGTTTTTCTCAATTTCACCCCCTCCTTTTTTTTATTGCTGCACCTATTTTTTTCTCTTTTCACTCTTTACATCGTTTTATGACAGGAAGTAAAATTTGCTTGGTTGCCGGAAGCTTTGTGTTTTTAAACTTCAGGTAATTTATACACTTTTTTTTTTTTTCAACTTTAAATAATTCCTGAAAATCACTGCAACTATTTGTTTAATTTAAAACTATTCTCTGTACAAAACAATTGCATCCATTTTAATATATATATATTTTAAGTGCGCGAAGGTATTATTATTCTGCTCCTCCTATAGTCAAATGAACTCTTCCATTCACATGCTAATAAAGGTAAAAATTACTAGCCAAGCTATGAATGGGAACGTTGCGACAAAAGCATTTTATGATCAGATAAGGAGTTTTTAACCGGAATACGCGATGTCCAATATCATTTACTGCATAATTTAGTTCAAATTAAAATTTTAAAATCATAGTAGCTTATTTTTTAAAAATGTGTACGTAGTTTTGGAATATGCTTGACGCCACTTACTTGGGGAATTTGATTATTATTTCTCGCTAAGAGTTCAGCGCTAAGATGCTAACCGAAAACTAGTCTGATTTTAAACTGCTATATAACCACATTCTTTATTATCGAGATTTGAAGGTGATGTGTGCTAAAAGTTGAAAAGAAAAAAGAAAAACAAGAAAGTGACTACGGACGACTTTTTTTTTTTATTAATACAGTTACATGTCTGAATCTAGATGGATATTTATCGGGGTAAAAAAAAGCTGAGTGAGCCAACTAAAAATGTAATTTTTTTTCTTATGCAGATTTCATCACCTAATAATTTTCTTTTATTTATTTATTTTCTTTTATTTTTTTCAGTTTCAACGACGGTTAAATTGATCGCAAACGGAATAATGTAAGTCGAGATATTGTCGCGGCAGGACTACAACAATTTTTATTCTCTTTTATAAGATGAACTTGCGTTTAGTTGTGCAAATGAAAAGTTGATTTAGGAATACGAAATAATTATCATGAAATGTTGGTAGTTATGTTTTTTATAACAGATATAGGATAAACTGAACTTTTTTTTAATGTGTTAAAAAGATGGCTGTAACGTGGCTGAAACTGTCGCTGCTTTTGTTTGCAGGAAGTTTGTGCTACGCCAGCAAGATACACCAATGGAGTATTTACGAAAAACAACAACTCAACCGTATTGTATTAAATGTAAATAGTGTTTTAGGACCCCAGAGGCATCCACGAAAATTTAGTATACTTGGAAATAATGAACAATTGCAAATATTTCATCTCGATGAAAATACGGGTGAAATAATAACAGTGCGAACGGTTGACCGCCAAATATTGTGTGGAATGTCTTTGCATTGTTTATTGCAATTTGATGTTTTAGTTTCCGAGGGTTCTAATTTTGAAATTGTTAGTGTCGGTGTCAATATTTTGGATATCAATGATCATGATCCAAAGTTTCCTGTGGAACAAATTGAACTCCAGGTGCCCGAGGATAGCCGTGTGGGTTCAAGCTTTTTAATCCCAGGAGCTGTAGATTTGGACATTGGGAATAATTCAGTAACCAGATATGAAATTTCACCTCCAGATACACCGTTTGCTTTAAAACGGGACGGTCGCAATTCTAATGGAGGACAGGTAGAACTATTTCTTACTAAAACTTTAGATAGAGAAATCAAGGAATTTTATCAATTTTCTGTAGTCGCCATGGATGGAGGAATTCCTGCCAGATCTGGATCTGTTTTGGTTAATGTATCAGTGCGAGATTCAAATGATCACACACCTGTATTTGAACGTTCTATATACGAAGTAAGGATTAGAGAAAATATTCCTATTAATGCTTCTATTTTGCAAGTTCATGCAACTGATGACGATTTAGGTATTAATGGAGAAATTATATATTATTTATCTTCTAGAAATGCACCAATAATTAAAGATCTTATGTATATTAATGAAAGAAATGGAGATCTAAAAGTCAAAGGGAAATTTGATAGAGAATCTATACCTGTTCATCAAGTAATTATTGAAGCAGCAGATAAAGGAGAAATTCCTACATCAGCATTTACAACAGTAATAATAAAAGTTGATGATGTAAATGATTCACCACCCACAATTAAAATATATCCACAACTAACAGCTGTAAATCCATCTCAACTGAGGGAAATAAATTGGACATTGGCAACAATATTTGATAATACTCCATTAAATCATAGTGTAGCATATCTTCCTGAATTAGCCCCAGTGGGAACATTTGTTGCATTAGTTATAGTAGATGATACAGATATTGGTGAAAATAGTTTAATTAGTTGTCATGTTTTTCACCCTTCTTTTAAATTAAGAGAAGAATCTAAAAACAAATATTCTATTGTAAGTTCTTCATTATTGGATCGGGAAAGCAATCCTGTGTACGAATTAATTATTTCAGCTTCTGATCATGGAATACCACCTTTAAACTCATCTGTTGTTTTACTTGTTGTCATTGTAGATGAAAATGATAACATTCCAAAATTTTCTGAGGAAATTTATAGAGGAGACGTTATTGAGAATAGTCCAATAGGAACAACAGTTCTCACTGTTCAAGCTTTTGATAATGATGCTGGAAATAATGCAGATATAATATATTCATTCGCTGATACTGAAAAATATTTTCAAATAGATCCTGTAACAGGAGTAATAAGTGTTAATGCTAATATTGACAGGGAAGTAATATCAGCATTTAATCTTACTGTTATTGCTCAGGATAAAGGAACACCATCATTAAGTACTGTTGCTGCAGTAGAAATTACTGTAGTCGATGAGAATGATAACCCACCTGTATTTAATCAGAATCATTATATATTTGTAGTAGGCTATTCTACTACTGTTCCAAACTATGTTGGTACAGTTACTGCTCGTGATATTGATGAAGCTGGAAATGGATCAGTGATTTATAGTTTTTTGAAACCATATCCTGGCTTTGACATAAATGCTACTACAGGAGCACTCTTTACTACTTTAATGTTAGTTAAACAACGTAATCTTATGTATCATTTAGTAGTTTTGGCCGTTGATGCGGACCTTCCCCAACTAGTGACTGTGGCTAGTATAGATGTCATTATATCAGATCTTGATAAAGACCTAAACACAACCCTAAAAAATATTATAGATGCCATGGCATTTCCGTCCGATAACACTTCCATGGTTTCTAGTCCTCTTTTCATCACTCTAATTGCTGCTAGTAGTGTTGTTATCATTTCAATTATAATTATATTTATTATTTTGTATCGAAATAAAGATAGGTCAAATCATCTGTATAATGTTCGAAAAGAAACTGCCAGGATATTCCAAAGAAATAAAACAAAAGAAAATGGGAATGTTCCTCATGAGGAACCAGAGCCTGTCGATGATGGCGATTTTAGCTGGGTGTACAGCACCACCCTAGATAGCCAAAATACCTCCTCCTCCATCAACTCCCTGTTGTTTGGTTTAAGTGCCATCAAACGGGTAAGAGTAGTATTTTCTTTTGTCTAATAGATAAGTTTATAAGAATAATGCCATATTTTCTGGTGTAACTTTAATAGGAATCCATTGTTTTTCCCTTTAAATTTATATTTAGTTATATTGTTTATTTAATTTTTATATTTATATTTCATTATTACATATCCCTAAGTAACTTATCACTTTATAAATGTTTAATGGCTAAAGCCAGCAGTAAAACTATACTCAGGGTCATAAATAATAAAATTACGATTTGTCAGTTTATAAGATATATATATTCATTGTACAATTAATTAAAAATAGATTTTTCATGACATCATTTAGATTTTGTTCATGAGTGATATGCTTTTTGATATCAAAAATCTAGTCATTAGCCATAAAGGGTTATTATTTTAAATATTAGACTATAATGTAGATATTTTTGTTTTAAAAACAAAATTAAAAATATGGATTTTAGTAATTATATCTTAGTCTAGTAAATGCAATTTTATGTAACAGAAATTTGGAAAAAAACAAACAAAAAAACACCCACATAACACTGAAATAAACAATTTTCTTAATTATCAAATTTCTGAAATTAAAAATATTTATAAAACAATTGAATTTTAAAGGATTAAAGTAATATTTTTAAAAATAGAAACTACATTTGATGTTTATTTAAGTCATTATATAATTAATTTTTCAATGTAATATGAAACAGCTTTAATTTCAAAGAAAAAAAGTTTCGTATACCTCTTTCTTTTTTTTTTAAAAAAAAAACTCATCTTGAAAAATGTTTGGTGTTTAGAATTACAGAAAGATATTTTTTTTAGCGAAAAATTTTCTATTTTATTAAAATTTCATATACAATTTTTTGAAATAATGTGTTTTATGGAGAAACCTAAATCATATGGAACTTATCGTTGTTTAAGGCTAAAATATGGCTGCAATTCATCGTGTATTTGGTATAAATTAAAATTATTTTTGGGTATAAAAATGTTTTTCCTACATTATTATATTAACTGAAATTTAGTTTTTTAAAAAAAAAAGATGCTACACTATGCATAATTACATTAAAATAGATCCTAAGAGTGAACATAGTTTTTATTTTTAATGTATATTTATTGCCATTACTTTTATTATTATGTTATTTTTGTCATGCTATTGATATTTTTAGTATATACATTATTATTATAATTAATTGACACCTCTATTTGCATTACAAATGTTAAAGGCTTAATGAAAGGTTAAAGGTTTGAACACAAAGAAGGCTATGCACATGTTAAGTATTTTTTTGTTGTTGAAAAAGTGAAATAATTAAAGCAAATTTTAATAATAAGTCTTTTTAATCACTTACTGTATATAATTTGTTATTTATATTCATAATACTAATAAAACAACTTAGAATTTGTTTTTTTCCTACTTTTAATATATATATATATGTACATACATTTTAGATTTTCTATCTGTTTATTATTATTATTGTTGTTGTTAAAGCTATGTTTTGACTGCTATCATCTGGATATTATGATTATTTCATATTATTATTATAGATATTGATAATAAAAAGCAAAATTCAGATCCCTGATTTTTTTAACAATATCTATGAAGTGCTACTGAGTCAAATATGCTACCTGTTTTAAGAATAGGTGAAATTTAGATAAAATATTATAGCTGTTACTGTAATAATAATAATAATAACAAAGAACTGCATATACAGAAATCCCAAAATTGTATTCAGATATTTTATCTATAGAAAAATTTCCATTTTGACATACAGGCACACAAACATATACATATATGGATGGTTTTAATTTATAATTTGAGGAGAGGGTGATTTATGCTCCTTGTTTACATATACATTGAGCTATATTTAATTTAAAGTTTATATATATATATGTTTTGTAAAAAAAATAAAAGTATATATCATTTTATTGGGGGTGGGGAAATTTAAAAAAGGCTTCTGTTTAGAAATCAATAATATTTAATTGAATTTTTAATGAAAAGTAAATTCATATTATAATTAATTTATTTTACAATTTTCATATGTAATTTGTAATTGATGGATTGCATTTGTTTGATGATCATAGAGGATTTTCTATTTAAGCATGTAATTGAGGTCTGCAATTTTTTTCTTTTAGTGAATCTTTACTTGTCTATTTTTTTTTTTTTTACTATAATTTTATTAAATCAATAGTTCAAATAAACAGACCACTATAAAGTAGTCAGTAATACAATATATTCTTTAGATGAAATCTAAATAATTCTACTCTTAAAAAAATTCAAATCAAAAATAATTTAACTATTACATCCAGCAATAAGTAAGAACTTATAGACTTGGCTATTTGACTTGCAAAGTTTAAGAAAACCAGTTTTTATACTTGATAAACTATGCAGGAGATCTTCAACTGATCATATGATAATGATAAAGAGACTGCTAGTACTAATCTTTGTAGTGAGAGTCTTTGTAGAAATTTTATTTATTTTCTGCATAGAACAGAAATATCATAAAGTGATATTAAATACATTCTTAGGACTCTCAACTTAAATTCTATATACTTTAATCTTTACCAAAATTAAAATTTTGTAAATCATTTAACTGATGGAATTTTGAATATATGCAGATATTGAGTATTTGTATCAATGTAATGATATACTTAACATTAACAATGTATTTACTGATGTTTGAGTAATATATCTAAATTTGTGCACTATTAAAAAAAGATTAACCTTTAAGACAGTTCCATATATAAAATCCTTTGTTCTTTATTGCTTGTGATTAGTAAACTTATGAGACTCTTTGTATTGGGAGAAGCCTGTGTAAGCCATTTTGATTGATTATAATTATGTTTTTATATATGCATCTTTTATTTGAAGCTTCTACTGTAATATTAGAAATATATATATTTTTAAAGAAGTTAAGTTAATGTAGCAAATTTTTAAATTTTTTATATTATTTATTTTTTATCAAGTAGTAACATAAAAATTAAATTTTGTATTATTATATAGGAATTTAGATAATAAGATTTTTTTTTATGAATGTAAAGTATTACAGTTACATAATTTGTTTATGATAAAGTTACAAAATTGAAATATAAAAATAGATTATATTAAGAGGATTGATAATTATTCAAATAATTTATTTATTGAATATTTGAATTATGTTACAATTCATTGTCCAAAACCAATATATTTGAAATTTTTATATGTTTTTTTCACTTTTTATTAAATTGCTAATTCCTTTCAATACTGAGAATTGTTTTCAAATTTTAGCTTTTAAATACTATAAGAGTACAATATTTTTGTAGAAAAATTAAAATAAAATCCAAATGTAATTAACTTCATTATAGAAGAAAATAATGTAACAGTTTGAAATTTCATTAAAAATGTAAAATGATGCAATAGATATTTTGTTATATTAAAATGAAATTAGGATAGTAATGTATCAATATACATATACTTTACTTTTGTTATATCTAGTGTAAATAAAATAAATATTTTTATTGTACTGAATATTGAATATATCAGCCTAATATGTTTATTCTGTAACATATTTGCATTATTTAGGCATAATAAGGTAAAAAAAGTTTTTAAAATCATCTTCTGTGTCACATATCTTTCCATCATTCTTTCATTAAGTCATAATGACAAAGGCTCAGTATTTATGTTTTATTCTTTATCAATAAGAATAGTAAACCAATTTATTGTCCAAAAATTGTATCACTAGCTAAGTTGGATATGATATAATTACTTGAATAAAAAGTTTCAAGATAACTGGTCATCTAAAAACAAAAAAGTCATAATTTTTATTCAATCCAGATTTAAATAGCAAATCATGGGCATAGTAGACTGATGTGTTAATACTATTCCATGAGCCCCCTTATTTTATCATATTTGAATTCATTTAAATTTTAGACATATGTCTGTAGATATTTAAAAAAAAGCCATAACCATTTATTCTGACCAAATGTGTCTTTTCTGTGATTGTTCTAAGAAGTACTTGTTTAAAAAACTCTCATTTTGGAAATACATATCCAAACTATAGATGTCATTCTTTTGCTTCAACTGTTTTGATACAATCATTTTCAATAAATAATTATTGGTTTGAAATAAGTCTTGAACTTGAGATTATGCAATAGGAATTGATGAACAAGTTAGTATTAGAAATAGGCAAGATTTGCTTGCTCACAATAAATAAAATCTGCTTTCAGGCAGATTATCATTGTATATAAATAAGTTAAAAAAATACTATCTACTATCAGCTTCATTGAACATTATAAGTTAATTTATCTTACTGTTGTTTTCATTTAAATTTTCTGCTTATATTTATTTACTTGAAAAGTAACTCAAATTTCTATTGGCTTTTTTTTATATTTGTTTAACTCAAATTTCTAATAGTTTTTTTTTTTTTTTTACTTGTTTATTTGCATTACTATATTTATGTATAATATGTACATTGTTTTGTATTAAATAATGTAATACTTCTTCAAAATAAAGATACTTTGTAATCTTATAAAGGGTTTTGAAACTGCTAATCATTAATCTCTATTAATTGATTACAGAATGTTTTATTCAAGTTTACTTTAATATTTCTGATACATGAATTCTCTAATTTTCACCATTCAAAAATTCTTTCTTATTCAATCCACCCATTTTAGATCTTTCCCAATAATTTAAAATCTAATTTTAAATTTTAAGTTGTTCATCTATTATCATTTTTTCTAAAAATATATCTTGTCATCACAATGTTCTCAGTTATCATGTAGTTATCTTTTAGTTTATTTTTCTTAACTTTAGCATATCTTTCCATAACATTGTGTGTGATCTAAAGATTTAGTATTGTTCTTCTATTAAGACTCTAAGTTCCAAATACATAGATATTTTTTTTCTTTTTAATGAAAATACTATATCAAGTTTAATTATATAATTTATTTTTAGTGAAACTAAAATTATTTTAGTATTTTGCTAGAAATAAAATATTTTTTATGTAACCAGTTTCTTAAATGAATCCATGGATTACTGATAATGGAATGATCTTCTGTTATTAGACTTCAGCTCAAATTATTAATATGCAATAAATGATTATCACTCAAGGTTAGGAATTATTTTTAATTCAAACAACAGCTATTCTGCCTTCATTCTGTTCTTTTAATTTTTTTTATTCTCAATTCTCATTTCTTCTCTTAAACATACTATATTCATTTATTTAGTTTTTTTTATTGGCTTAATTGTCATGACAATTTCATGTCATTAATACTGGGTATTTGTACATTATCTTTTTTTTTTAATTGTGTATACATACACTAGTGATTATTTATTTGTAGCTCTTTTTCTTCACATTCTCCAGAAAATATTTTTATCTATCAATTTGACATATACTGTTTTGGCAAAATAATATTGCTTGACTATTAGAAATTTTAAGGCACCTTTATTACAGGTTAAAGTCTGTTAAAGTATTTATATATACTTCTTGTGCCCTCAATAAAATAAAATTATAATTTCTTATTTTGTACACTTCCTCTAAAACATCCAGTTTAGATTGTCTTTTACCTATGTTTTTTTCACTTTCAATCGCTCTTCATTATTCCTAGTATTTGTATATATACCACCAGGCCCTGTCATCATCTCCAGAATAATAGCAACAATAAATTCAATGCTTACAGCAACACCAAATCCCATAATACTCCTGGGAAATTTCAACATGACCTACCAAACTTGTGTCACCAAATGGATCCATAAAATAACAATCCCACGTATGAGTGCTGAGGGTTTTCTCCCATCAAACTCAATATCTTTTAATAACAATAGATATAAGTCACTTATTAATTTGTGTTTCTACTCACCAATGTTACATCAGTATTTTAATATTGAACTGTGTCCATCTATAATCTCAGATCATGCTGCTCAGTTCATCACCCTCAATCTAACAAAAATACAGAATACAACAATAGCCCTCCAAAAGACTATGAGAATACTTCTTCCAGCACAAACAACTGAATTCTTATACTCAGAAACATATATAATGCTCCAAAAACTTCAAAACATGTCACTCGATCCAGTACAAAAGTATATAACATTCACCAATATACTTTCTTTCAACATCAATCATATTACCTTCAACTCAACACCCCCCACCAGATTATTAGCATTGGCAGATGAACTACATAAAAGAATAACCATTTCCAGACCAACTACAGATAATCAAACACAAATTAATAAACTTACAGAAATGTACAACAATACATGCAATACACTAAAGCAATATGTAGCAATAAAAAAGTAAAAAATATGCCTTACACAACAACATACTTGGACTAGAGCATACATACGGTGGGCATTGGGATACCCATCCACAGTCAGAGTGCCTATGGCACTTGAAATAGATGGCTCTATAACAGCTGGACATAACATGATAAACCCAATATATCAACACTTTAAAAAAAAAACTGCAAAAACAGAGAGTGTACATACCAAATGAAGACATATTTGGAGACCCTGAAACAGGCACACCAATAACAACAACCGACATTATATTTCAACTTACAACAATAACAAACACATGTCACCCAGGACCACAAGGAATTCCCAAATTTGTGTTCAAACATCTTAGTCACTTCACAGCAAAATACCTGTACGATCTAGCCAATTACATATCCCAAAAAATTTACAACATACAAAGTCTATACCCAATTGTGATGGTTCCATTTAACAAAAAACCAGCAGCATTATCATCTTTATCTAATCTAAGACCAATTTCAATGGGACCTTTAGGAATAAAAATTCTTGAAAGAGTGATAAAGGAAAAAATAGAACAACACATACTCCCTGTGTTATCATCAGCACAATATGCCAAAAAAGGATCATCCATTGGCCAGGGTGCCTTAATGTACAAAACAATTATCGAAGTAGTTAAAAAAAAGAAAGAAATATGCACCAATTATAGTTCAACTAGACATTGAGGCAGCTTTTGACTCAGTGCCTATAGCCAAATTATTAGATGTGCTGAAAAAAACAACAACAACTCCATCCCTACTATATATAATAGCCAATCTGCTACTCAGCTGTGAAATTCACATCACATTGAATGGGAAAAAATCACCAGCCTTCAGACCGAGTCAATCCATCCCACAAGGATCCCCCCTGAGTGCCTTGCTCTTTACAATATATATATTAATCCTCTATTAATAGAGATACAGAAAAAAATAAAAGGCATTCAAATTCCAAACACTGCTTTAAATATATCATGCATAGCCTATATGGATGATGTAACCGTTTTCCTCCCCTCTAAAAAGAACCTCCCCATATTACAAGAGATAATCAAGAATTATACCTCAAATTTTAATTTAAAAATTAACACAAATAAAACTGCTGCATGGTCAATATACACAGGCAAGCACTGTACAGAGATGTTTAATGGTAAACCATCTGCTTTCCTTGGTTTTCCATTCTATCTTGGAATCAATGGAATGAGGCAAATAATTCAAAATAAATTAAAAAAAGATGCTGAAAAATCACAGCCTCACTTGAAAAGTCATATCTGTCAATATACGCAAAGGTAGCACTATTTAATCAACTTATAATTACAAAAATTACATACTACACAACTATAATCAAATTTGCAAAAACATTCATATCTAAAATCTCATCAATCTGTAACAAACTAATATGGAAGAGAAAGACAGTGGCAATCTCTTTAAAAAATCTGAGCAGACCACCACATAGCAATGGACTTGGACTCCATACAATCAATGTTTTTTACACACAGAAATCAGTAAATATAATAACAGCAACCATAAAAAGATTTCCAGACCTGGAGTGTGTAATCAGTATAATACCCACAGACAGACAACCCCCTTCATATGGATCTATCCACACTGATTGAAGAACTAAAGCCAATATACAACAAAATATCAGTCAATAATAACAACAAGTATACATACTGGGATATTTATAATATACTATATCCAAACCAGACACCTAATCTACATCCATCAGTTCTTGGAATAGACAATAGGCAACTACTGCAAAAATTCAGAAAATGGTCATTAGAACCAAAATTATTTTATTTTCTACTTAAGCTTAATCTCAATGCTCTACCCATAACCCATTTCCTTAGATTTCGTAGATTCTATACAAATATAGACCCCATGTGCGGGCTATGTCATAGAGAAGACGAGACACAAGATCATTTTATTCATTCCTGCAGTGCCCTAGAAACAATATGTCGCACAATGTTTACCACATACAGAAAGGCTATCATTTCAATTGATGAAATAATAAATATGTTTAAAAAAGGCAACAACCCTGCTATTCGTGCAGCAACATACAACCTTTATGCCTACTGGTGTACTAGATGCACTTTTGCACTTGCCAATAACCCTAGACATCATCCAGCAACATATTCAATAAAACTAGAGCTGTTAAGAAAAAGAGACAGCATCCTAGCTCAACCAGATGTATTTGCAGCCACATGGTCACACTTGAAACAAAGATCCAGTCTATGAAATATAAAGGCAAATAAGATACATGATGACATTTTCAACATCAGCATTTTTTCCAACATTAAAAAAATGCAAGCATAAACTGAACTAAATAGAAGACAAATTTAAAAACAAGAAGAAAAAAAAGTATGCAGAAAAGATAGACTTATATACTGAAAGTTGTAATTTGTTTTTCATTTGTAAAAAATCAATATATTACTAGATGTGACTCTGTAACTTTTTAGACTCAATAAAATAACAATAATAATAATAATAATAATAATAATAATAATAATAAGAATAATAATAATAATAATAATAATAATAATAATAATAATAATAATAATAATAATAATAATAATAATAATAATAATAATAATAATAATAATAATAATAATAATAATAATAATAATAATAATAATAATAATAATAATAATAATAATAATAATAATAATAATAATTTGTTTTTAAAGTCTAGTTTTAACATGAAATATTAATAATAAAATAAATCATAATTCAGATTAGAAATTATTTTTGAATATATTTTATTTTGTTAAAAAAAATCTTTAAAACATATGAATTGCATTTGGTTTACAGCTATTAGTTTCATTGTGTTAGCATCATTATCATCTTCAGGCATATATGGATACTTCATCTTTAAAAAGCAACATAGAAATGCAAAATGAACAACAACAACAATAAACTATATAAAAGATTTAATGAAGATATACTACTTTGATATAATTCAAAAGTGAAATGAGTAAACATAAATTCAGACAATTTTTTTAAAAGGATTTGGATTGTGGTGTAGGAAAATTTAACTGCAGGTTCTGCATTTCATTTTGATAATTGATTGACACCCAATAATAAAGAGTGAAATCTAGTAAAACATGAACATTGTCCTTGTTATCATTTTAAAATGGACTATGAATACATGTTATTTAATAAATAATCACTCATGGTAAAGTAATAAAATATAAATATTATGTTTGCTTAAACATTACCTTTGTACTTTTATACAAATAATAAAAAGTTATTGAATTATAGAATTCTTAATGAATAAGTTCTTAATATGTCTTACACATTCTATAGTAAAAATGGTAGAATTTAAAATATGTGAAAATTGTTAAGATTTAAACTCTATTCTATTTGTGAATTTGTGCTCAAACATTAAATAAATTAATTACCATTTGATGAGGAAAGCAAATTTGATCCAAACACCAAAATGGCTGGTGGAGTACTAATTGACCAATTGACATTTTAATATAGTTTTCTCAGCTAATGATTGATTTAAAAACTTGCTTATGAATATCCCTTTCTACTATTAAATCATTCTGACTCAAATTTAAAATTCTAAAAACTGTAAAAGCTTAACGTTATAAATATTGTTTGTTTATTACATTATGTTTGCTATTGAATTTTTTTTTATCATTGTCGTATCATCTGCTTATTATTTATTTTTTGCTTTATAAGATAAATAAAAACTATTTTAACTCAATTAATGAATATGGCATATAACATAAGCAAATTTTATTAATATATGTAAATAATTAATTTTAGTAGCTCTTAAAACTATGTTATAAGATAAATAATATTCTGCAGTCAAGAATTTGTGAACTAATTTATTTATTAATCAATTTTAAAATAGGGTTGATCAATATTTTGGTCAAACCAAAGTTACATTTGACAGGTTTATATTGCCTGAAGATATGACTTAATGGAAGTTTCATTGGAAAAAAAAAAAAAAAAAAGAATTTTTTTTTTTTTAGTTAATGATAAATTCCAAATTAAGAAATTTATTTTTGATACTAATTACTACATATAAAACAAATAATATGAAAAAAAATTAGAAAATTAAATAGCTTAATATTATAAAAATTATGATTTGCTTATTTAAACTAATTTATAAATGTAAAGCATAAAATATAAGTGCAAAATAAAGTAAACACAAAACAAGATTAGGAAAATATTGGAAATATCTGAGAAATAGATGTGAGAAAGAAATAGATGGATTTGAGTGTAAGAAAAAAAGTAAAGGTCAAAGGAGAATAGTTAATGATATATCAAAAATATTTATTGAGATATTTTCAACTAGATAATATAATGAAAATTTAATAGAATGTTAGACTTAATGACATATGATGTTTATAATAGCTATGGGTATATAAAATAATGCATGTATACTTGGATTTAAATACCTAAATTTCTTGAGACTAATTAAAAATTTTTTTTTTGTTATGCCCATTTCTCTTCTGTGTAGTTAAATGGACATATTAAGATTCTATATGTGAGAGATCAGAGTGACTTAAATGCAACATAGGTGTGACAATAATATTGCCATCAACAGGAGCTTTGAGCATTCCATCATTAGATTTTCGATGATATGGATAGCTAAAGAGTTGGCAGTGGAGGCCTGTCCATTAAAGTTTGAAGATTTTCTATCTTAATATAAACTGTGTGCTGAATATATATATATATATATATATATATATATATATATATCCCCCATATATATATATATATATATATATATATATGGGGGGATATGATGATCTGGGCTAATTGATGAATGTTGGTTCAGCACAAAAAACATATATTGGAGATCATTTATCTTTTTCACATGTATGTGTCCATGTGTATAAGTTGTACAAGATGGAGAGGATAGCTTTAGGAAGCTTGAAAGTTGGAGTCAAATCCCTTCTAATTACATTTTCAATATAGACAATATAATTTTATTTAAATAATATATACATATTCAACCTTTATTATTACAAGGAGATTGTCTTGACAACAGCTTGAAATTGTTGATTGTTATTGATATTGGGATTGTCTAAGTGTTGATTGGTTTTTAATGATATATATAATGACAATTACAATATTAAAATTATAATACTTGAGTAAACTAATATAATAAACATGCCCATAATAAAATAACATACATTGGGTTAGTAGTTTTATTAATTATATTACATAAATGTGAATTTTAATTTATACCAAAAATTATAAAAAATCATCAATGTTAATTTTTGTATATATATAAAAAATAATTGAATAATTAGTTGCTTTATAAATCATGCTGTTTTTAAGTATTAGAATTTGAATCTCTATCCAATAACTTTTACATTATTTATTCTTCTACTATGCTATATCATATTGGACAAATATTAATAATTTAAATTTGAAGGTATGTTTGTATAACAGCTGGAAAATTATTATCTAATAACTAATATATTATCATTATTTATCTACCAAATTTCAGATTTAGCACATCATTTCAACAGTATTTTCAAACTGTTCAAAGTTTCAAATAATCATCATAGCTATTTATTTTTTAGGGCATTAGTAAACTTATTTATACTACTACTATTTACATTATCCATTAAAATTATTTCAATATATCTTTCATGATTTGTTTCTTTCTAACATTATAATAATCTAATAATTATTATTATTATTATTATTATTATTATTATTATTATTATTATTATTATTATTATTATTATTATTATTATTATTATTGTTGTTGTTATTATTATTATTATTATTATTATTATTATTATTATTATTATTATTATTATTATTATTATTATTATTATTATTATTATTATTATTATTATTATTATTATTATTATTATTATTATTATTATTATAATAATAATAGTCAAGTTTCATCAGATTACTATTAACTTCTAGCTATCAAATATACAAATGGAATTCATAAATGTTTTGACATATGTGTTATCAACTATCATCAACATCTTTTGTTACTGAATATTATAGATATATATAATAGAGTATTTAAAAAAAATAAAGATTAATAAAATGATACTAATCTATTTTTATAAATGATTGTTTAAAAATCTTATTTTATAAGGATTATAATTTACTTCCAATGAATAGCATTCTGTAGGTCATTTAATTTTTATCTAAGTATACAAATGGAATTTATAAATGTCTTTGTCATGAGTATTATCAACTATTGACAACATTTATTATTATTACAGATATTTATAATAAAATATTAAAAAAATAAAACAAAAATAAGTTAATAAACATTATATTAATGCTTTTTTTTACAAAGGATTATTTTTAAAAATATACTTTTTTAAGAAGGATTATAATTTAAGTTTCTCCTAAAAAAATGAAAAGTAACATGTTGATTATATTAAACCATACTTATTTGTTCATTAATACATTGATAGAATGGGAAATTCAAAAATTAAAGATTTTTGAATTTAATATTATCTGAATTCTAAAAAGAAAAAAAGATAATCATTTACTAGTTGCTGAGTGACATTATTGACACTTGGGTAAGCCATAAACCACTATTGAAAATACAATTTGATAAATGGGAAAAAAATATGAATCAGTTCTGTAAATACTCATTTATTTGTACAAGGCAATAAAATTTTAATTATGAATAATAGATTTTCACTTATTAACAATATTAATAAAATAATGTATTTTATATAAACAAAATAAAATAAAAATAAAATATATGTACTTTTTCAGAAATGATAGTATGATTAATAGATGGCTAAAAGTTTACAAGTTTAATTAAACAAATAAACAATAAGAACAAAAATACAAACTAGTTGTACAAATTTGAATGAACTTATACACTTTTTTTTGTTTAAAAATTATAAATAAATGAGTAGGAAAAAAATATTTGTACAAAATAATTAAACAAATAAGCAAAAGGTTTAAAAAAATGCAAAACTAATTGTACAAAATAATTTAAGTAAAAAGTAATAAAAGGTTACATAGAAATGTTGAAATCCTTTGGTATTAAGAAGTTACATTATTTATTTTCCTGATTTTCAACCACTTTCAGATTAAAACTAATTTTATAGTTACTTTGTAAAACTCATTTCATATCCTCTATTTGTTATTTGTGACATTATTTTATATATACAAAAAATTAATGTATATGAGTAAATTTATATTTGCACAACTAATTCATATTTTTGTTCTTGTTATTTGTTTAATTAAATTTTAATATTTTTTTTGCCATTTGTCAATTGTAGTATCATTTCTGAAAAAAAGTTCACACATTTTATTTTCATTTAATTTTATTACATAATACACATTACTTGATTAATATTGTCAAGAAAGGAGGGGGGCTCATCATTCATTAAAACTACACGTTTTATATTAATATTTGTACAAGTAATTTTGTATATAACTGATTTGTATATATTTTTCCATTTGTCACTTGGAATTTTCAGTAGTGGAACCATGATTCCATCAAGTATCAATAAATGTTCCTGAAGCCCTACTTAATAATTATGAAAAATACATCAATTTATTCAATTGAATAGAACTACTGTTCTCAACATGCTATTTTAAATGAGTGTATATGACGAACTAAACAACAAATTTATGACTATTGTTAGTGAGACATATTAAAAATATTTAATGTTTATTTATTTAATTTTTTGTCACTTAATATTTTTGTGTAGTATAATGTAGGTACCATTTGTAATAATTATTTATTGCACTTTTATTCTATTTTTAAACTATATATATAATTTTGTAAATGTTAAGAGAAAGCAATCAAAAATAATATTACTAAACTACAGAGTAGAAGCTGATACTTGCTTTTACAAACACATAATAGTTAAAATATTATTATATCTTAAAATTTTTGTATAAAAATGAAATACAATTATTTTTGATTATATTTTTTATAAATATTAACTTAAGTCATAGCAAAAGTTGTTTTTAAGTATATATGTGTGTATGTGTGTGCTTATTTATTTTTAATTTTATTCTTAAAAAATATGTCAGCAAAAATTATCTTTATATATATATATATATATATATATATATATGCCTATGTTCACTAAAGATTATGAAGTGATTGTAAAAATGAGCTTCTAGAATAAAATGTGTTGTTAAAAGAATAGAAAACTGTGAATTATCACTGATAATGATTGATTAATATATTATGATTATAATAATTTATTGTCTAATTATTCTACATTTTTATGATAGATTTTTTAAAATACATATAAATATATACTTGTAACTGGGTGTAATTTTTCCATTTTAATAATGTAAAGAGATTGTTAAAATGTATTCATCATCATTATCATCATTTTTAACCATTATCAATTCACTGCAGGATGAAGGTCTCTTCAAGTGTAATCCCTCTTTTCTGATTTCTAGCCTTTCTTCTCCACATTACCCCTGCACACTTTCTTATTTCATTCATCTATTTCAGATGTGTCTCTTTCTGGATCTTTTGCAATATCTTGGAATCCAGTTTAAGATTTAAATTGTCCATCTATTATCATCTTTTCTAGCAATATGCTTAATTCAACTTCAGTCTTTTAATTCTTTCAATGCTGTTAGTAACACCTGTTTGATCTCTTATCCATATATTGCATTTTCAATCTCTTCATGTTACTCCTAACATGCATCTCTCCATACTTCTCTGAGTGGTCTTAAATCTCCATATTTATCTTCTATTAAGTGTCCAAACCTCACATCCATAAGTAAGAACTGGTAAAATACATTTATTAAAAATCTTCCTTTTCAAACACATAGGCATATTTCCTTTTAGTATTAAGTTATTTCTACCAAAAGCAATCCAACCAAGTTTAATTTTATGATTAATTTCATCCATTATGTTTCCATCTGTAGTAATAATCTGACCAAGGTATTTGTAATTATTAACTTTTTTAACTCATCATAATCAATCTTTATTTTCATCTTTTGAGAAAATCCATTGAACATTACTTTAATCTTTTTAACATTTATCTTTAGTTCTACTTTCTAACTTTCATCTGATAACTCTTGCAACATTTCCTGAAGCTACAAAAACATCTATAAAATCTAAATGACTTAAATAATCTCCATTTTCTTTTACTTCTTTAGCTTCCTATTTTAATTCGTAAAATACTTCTTGCAGAACTGCTATAAAAAGTTTTGAAGATATGGAGTCACTCTGCCTTACTGTTAACTTTTTTAGTATTATTATATAGTCTAATTGTTGCTGTTACATTTTTATAAATATTCTTCAGAATATGACAATATCCTGGGTCTATATCTTGATGATCCAATGCTTTAATCACTGAAGAAATGCATATAGAATCAAATACATTTTCATAATCTACAAATCCAAAACATAATGGCAACTCATATTCATTGGTTCTTTCTATAACTTCTCTCAATATGTGGATATTATATACTGTATTAAAACTATTTTTAAATTCAGCTTGTTCTCTCAGTTGGTTGGAATCCAATGTTCTCTGTAAACGAGTTGCAATTATCTTGGTAATTTTTTTTATAAAACTGATAAAAGGCTGATAGATCTGTAATTTCTAATATCTTCTTTATCTTTTAAATATTAATATTAATACTGCATTCTTCCAATCATCTGGTACATTTTTAACATTTAGACATTTGGTATATACCTTTGCCAATTTTTTTCCTATTTTTTTACTTGCTTCTTTTAATATGTTTATTATAATTCCATCATTACTTGGAGCTTTTCCTTTTTTCATAAAATTAATTGCATGTTTCACTTCTTCATTCAAAATTCTGAGCAATTCAGAAGATATAATAGATGTAGGAGGCACATGCTCTTTATTATTATATAATTCTTGATAGAACTCTTCTACCCATTTCATGATATCATCTCTGTTTTTAGTAATAGTTCCATCTTTTTTTCTTATTGTAGATATCAGTTTCCTATCAATATCAAAATGATGTTTTATACTCTTGAGACTTTATTCAAAGTTTATTAAAAAGCATAAAATGTTAAGATGCCAAAATTAATGATTGTGAAGGAGAAAACAAATATTGACAAAATAATAGTAATAAGACAAGTGTTATTTCTTTATAGCATATTGTTAGTAAGTTCCATCTGCTTTAAGACAGAAGTCAAAGCACACACATTATATTTAACATGCATTACTGCATAAATGTAATATATTATTTTATGTAACTTAACAAAAATATTGCATTAAAAATCAAATATCACATCTTGCTTATCTTAGTGTTTGAAATTATTATATCTTAGGTGGATTATTTGCACAAATACATATTAATAGCGGCTTTCCAGAAAAAAAATAGATAAAAAAAAATTATGTTGAATTTTATGACATTAATGTAAAAACTAATGTATATATACAAAACATCAATGTATGTGACTTAATAGTATTGAAATATTTTTAATTAATAGTTTGCAAAACTAATTTTTAACTTATGTTTTATAGATCCAAGACATCGTGACTATCTGTTATGCTTATAACATATGTTTGAATATAGACTGGTTAAACATTAAAAGTATTTTTATATTCCAGTTAAACTAAAGAATTCTTATTTAGGTAACTAGTCAATAAGCGCTTGTGACTACTCATCTAATAATGGTCAATAAATGGTTATCTAGTTATTTTTTTACCTAAATGTTAAATAAAAGCTTATTCAAATTATAACCACTAACTAAATAGTAATTCCTTCTTCATTATTACTTATCTTTTATAAAATATCAATTAAAAAAGTTATTCTTTCTACAGTGGCATTTTAAAAAAAATAGTATGATATATATATATGAATTTTTTGTGTACAACCTGCTCATAAATCATTGGATATATATTTTTCTTGAAAAAGATGAATTCAGATTTTATAAGACTTCATTAATCCTCCTTTTGCAATGATGAATAAGACCAAATAATTTGATCCTAGATTAAAATATCAATATTGTGTTTTTATATACAGTATTTTGAATAAATAGTAGTAAATTTTATATTTTTAAAATGCCATTTTATTTAACTGTAAATATATAGAAACAGTAAAGATTTTTCTGCATTTTCATGATAATTTTAATCCAATAAGTTGATATAGTTTTATATATATATATATATTTGCATATTTCTCTATGTAAAATATATAAGTGAAATTAATTTTTTAATAATATAGAGAGAAATATAATATCAAAACAGCTATGCTATTTAATTGTGTAATACTTTTTTTAAAATAAATAGTATTAGTTACTAAATGAAATATCAGCTTATATATCTGTATCAAATATATGTAATCTATAGTGTATATGAGTACAGACTTTCACTCAATCCACCATTCTCCGCTCTATCTCATAACACTGATACACTACATATTCATAGTATCTTTATTTTGAAGTATTGGATTTTTTTTTTTTTTAAATATAAAGATAATAAAGACTTTTTTTTTCTTAATTATGATTATTTTTTACAAAATTATTATTTATATAAACATTAAGTGGAAAATTATATTTTGTGGCATGAATTATTTTACCAGTTGAGAATGTATTTTATTGTTTTTTCTGTTGCTTTTAAGTAGTTGTTATGCATACATATATAGAGTAATAAATCATTACAGATATTTGGGATTATTTGCACATGGATACAGATATATGTGTGCATACATATTCATGTGACTTTTTTGTATTACTGAAATCCAATTGGGTTTTAAGTAGCAATGAAGAAAAAATTATATCCTTTTTTTTTTTCAAAAGAAGAAAATTAAAAAATATTAACTATAAATTGAAATCTTTTAATATGTACAACTGCCACCTAGGGAACTAAATGTAAAACTCCTCAAGAAAAGTTTCATTTCAGAAGCTTCTGCAAAGTATAATAAAATAATATCTGTATTCATAAATAAACATTACATTTAATCAAAATATTGAAATAAATGGGTATTTTAAATATATTTCTTTAAATCAGAAATGTTTTTTTTTATTTTTTATTATTGCTTCAAACTATAATAGTGTAAAAAAAAAAAAAACCTAAAATATTAAATGTTTGCAATCTTTAACAGATTATGAATTAAAATTTAGCGATGATAATACTTAAAGACGTTTATGACTTTTTTTTTCAATAAATTATTGATGATGTTTTTGTTTGTAGTCTATTTTAAGCATCGCTATGGTAACAAGATTAGTAATTTAAACATTTTAAAAACTACTATATTATTATTTACATTAGCATAAATTACGTTATTGCTATTAATTAAAAAAGTTAACTAATTTTACTTATTTTAGTATATCTTGCTTTTTTTTTTTTTTTTTGTAGAATAATATAATTTTAATTTAAATTGTTTTTCTTTTTCTCATCAAACAGTTGCTCCTAAATCATTTTGCGTGCAGGGTTCAACCAATTATATCCTTTTTTTGTTGTTGAGTTTTTAAAGACAGTTGACAGTTAGAAATTGTATGTTTTAATAGATCTTTTGTTGTATAATTTTCTGTTTCTTTTCAACAAGTCTCCTGTTTGAAACATAATAACTACTGGAAAATATAAATATGTTGGTTTTTTTTTTTAACTCTTTAGCGATCATATATGTATATACGTATGTTTTTCCTGTGTTAATGCAGTGATAATGTTCGATTTTTAAACTCGGAGTCGATGAAATAGTACCCAACTCTGTTATTCCCAGTGTTCAAACTTCTTATGAATTTCTGCGCTATAAGCTATTTGGTTATTATTTATTAGTGAAGTTATATTTAAATAATCTTTAGACAAAAAGGAAATCATTCTTGTTTTATTCTCTCTTTTTTTTAAACTTTTCATAACTTCTTTCAAAACAAAAGCTTTTTAACTACTTTCAGTTCATAAAAAAATTAGAAAGGTTAACAGTTAAGAAAGGATAAAAGTAATAATCAGGTGGTTGAAGTGATAATAGTAATATTTTGATCAGCTGAAAGAACAAACAGATGATAAGTTATTGTAAAAACATGCTGTCCATATTGGCTTATAGTTGCCTTCATACCATTTATCAGTAATAAAACCTTTTCTTTAATCTTTTAATGTCTAAGAATTTTTAGATTTTGTTTATCTAACTTATTTATATTCACAATTTTTTTTTCCCAAACTGAACATTTCATCAGTATATGTGAGTCTTATTGCAATATTAATTACAATTATTAATCTTTTTTTAAAAAATTAAAATATAAATTTATTAATTAAGCTGCTTATTATAACTTTTATTTATACTTTTATAATCTTGTAATTGTAAAATAATACTGCAATAAAATGGATCTTCTTATATTAAATTGTGTTACTGGTTAATACAGTATACTGCTTACAAGTCTATTCTGTGAAAATTACTGTTACTTTTACATTTAACACAGGGACAAAACTCTCCAAACAGTAATGCCACTCAGTGCAACCAGACAATCAATGGATGCAGGAAGATTTGGGTATAAAATCATATCTAGTGCCTACTCATCTGACCCTCCCGCAGCCATTTTTTATCTTATTAGCTAATTATAAAGCTTTGAGTCCATAATGAAAACACAATAATGTTTTCAATTCAAGCTCATTAGCTTGTATAGTTATATAGATCTGTATTCAGTTCAGCATCCATACTTTTTTGTGCCTTTGGTTTTTTAATAACCTCAGTCACCATAATCATATTGGGCAGAATTGGTATTAGACCACTAGATATCACATGAACACCATTCTTTATGCTTACCCAAGCTATTTACACACATGCTAACCTCTCCATACAATAGCCCCACTCAGTGCAAGCCAGAGTAATCAATGGACATAGGAAGGTTTGTGCATACAATCCCTAGAGCTTACTCATAAGTTCCTATCCTGTGACTTTTATCAGTGAGGAACTTTGGATTGGAGAGCACTGCATCTAAATTTTAGGATCTAATGCAATTCTCTAACAGCCACTTTATCTTTTTAGTTAACTAAAATGAAAAACCCAATAATGTTTTCAATTCAAGTTCATTTTCTTGTGTAGTCACAAACTAAAAACTAGTTTGGGAATATTCAATGAGATGGCACTACAGTATAGAGAGTTTTACCTCTGGGTTAACAGATTATGTACGCATAATGAATGGTGATCATGTGATGTTTAATGCATTTACAATTGTTTTCAAATTGTTTTTTTTTTTTCATATGTCAAAGCATCGGCCAGAAAGTGAACCCATGACAACCGTCTGCAAGCAACTGCTTGCTTGCAAGGCAGCTTTTATATCTCTAAAACATTATTATTCAATGTTAAACAACTAATATATAATAAAATAAAAACATTCATAAAAAAAGTTATATAAAATAAAAACATTCATAAAAAAAGTTTGGCTTTTAAACTTATAGTATATTGTTTTATGTTAGTCATTCCATTTTAAAGGGTTATGTACATAATAGTGATATGAATATAATGTATCAACATTTTGATGTATTAATTAAATCAACAAATTCAGATATTTATCAGTCAATGATGGAAGAATGTTTTTCAATATTTTTAAACTTGAATAGGTTTTAAGAATTAAAGTCACTTTAAATATCCAAGTAATCTTTTAATAAGAAAAACAAGACTTTAAAACATTTTAAAATTGCTAAAGATTTTTTTGTGTTGAGATGCAACACAGATTTATATCAAACTAAAATATAGTATATTTCATTGTGATGTAACTATTTTAATTAAATATATATAGAACTGATATTCTGATGAGAGTATTATATAAAAGTGAAACATATCTTCTGTCATTGTAATTTAAAATTACTGGAAAAATGTATGAAAATGTAATGGTGAGATTGTAATATCAATTAGTATGTTCTTCATCTGAATCTATGATATTAAATTTACTATTGAAAGGGCTTTTCTCATTACTTTAGATATAAACAACTTTGGAATGAGTTTAAACATGGTTTTATGGGAGAGATAAATCAATTTATTATTATAAATATATCTTGAAAACATTTTAAAGAGATGCAAAATGGTTATTTTTATTGGAGGATATGGCTTGGAATAGAACGCAATTAAAAGCTACAGTTTGGTGATGCATTAATTAAAAAAAATGCAAAGTTAAAAAATGGTATTATTAAATATCAAATAGGTGGATTAAATAACTAGTTTGAAAAAATATGTAAAAGTGATTAAAATATTGGTTTTTATAATCAATGCAAAAGTCACCTATAACTTTTAAAGTTTTTGGCATTTTCTATGTTATTCTTTCTCAAGAGTTTGAATGATTATATTCATTTATGAGTGTTTTTTAATGTAATGACATGTATAGAATAAGAGAGAAGAACTACATATAATTTTCTTTTATTTCAAACCTATCATTGTAAACACTGAAAAAAATATAAATTTGAAATATATATCTAAGTTTAAGATATAAAAATTTGTGATCTAATAAAAAGTAATAAATAATCATGTATGTAATGATCAAAAAATTTCTCAGTCTGGGACAGTATTTTTAAAAATAGCATCACTGTCATTTATTATAGTGTATTATATGTGAAATGATACAAAATTTGGAGTTAATTTACTATGCCAGTTCTCATTATAAAAACATTTTAAGTGATAACCAGCATATCTGACATTTTCAATGACACAAACACACACACACAATATATATATATATATATATATGCTATTAATGTACATATTGTAAGCCTACATCTGCATATATATATATATATATATATATATATGCTATTAATGTACATATTGTAAGCCTAATATTATTTAATATATATATGTAATTAATTTAATAAATAGTCAATTTTATAAAATTAATTCCAGTTTTATTACATTGTATATTTCATATTATTAATATACACACAGACATAAATTAACTTCAAGAGCCATTTCAAAAACACTATGCATTGGTATGAATCTGGTGTCCGTGTAATGCAATTCTAAGATGATGTTTTGGAGATGTTAAAACAAATATAAAAAAAAAAAAGCTTTCAGAATTATCTGGCAGATGTACTGTCATATATAAATTTTGAAAAATTTATTAATGTATTTTGTTTATATCTAAAATAACGTAGGTTTTTTGTGCCACTTTAATAGGAACATGGTAAATCTTTTAAGTATCAATTATTTTACTACCTGATATTTATTATTTGATTTATTTTTCATGCTTTACTAAATTTATTTTATCTCAGAATCCAGGATAATTATTTCCAAAGAAAACTTTTACTATCAAAATTATAACCAATAATTATCTTTTTAAATATTAAATCTATAAGTTGATGTTATGATCATCAACTATATCAAGTTGTCGTGAAAAATAAGTAACATGCTACAACATAAATTTTTCAACATTGTTCTGATAATGTGTAAATGTCTACATGTAGGCATATTTAATGGCAAAAATTTATAATACACACATTGTGAATTGGTGTACTTACTTTAATATAAGTGAAATAATACATGAGCAATTTAAAAGTATTGCAGTTTGTAATGTTATAATTGACTATTTGTTAGTCTGCATTACAGTGACATGTTTATTTCATGTTTAAAGAGGTTTATTTAAACTTCATTGTATCGATATTTCATACTCTGTAGTCAAGTTGCAATCTTTAAGTGTCCATATATATTCAATGGTCCATTAGTAAGAATGGATTTCATTCTTGCTATTAAAAAGTGAGAAAGTTGCCTTGACAGCAGTGAGAAATATTGATTACTATCTTTACTGTGAATGTTTAGGTGATTACTGGTTGGTATCTAATTACTTTAATATATATATATATATATATATATATATATATATATATATATATATATATATGTGTGTGTGTGTGTGTGTGTAAATAATAAAAATATTCTAGAAAAAATACTAAAAAATTTCATATGCCTATATAAAATACAAATAAAATCTTTGCTATAGTCAGTTGAAAGCATTTTCTGCCATCTTGAGTATCATTATTCAAAATAGTAGAAAATGCTGTAAGCTGACTACAGCAAATATTTTATTCGTATACAGGCATATGGAATTTTTTAGTATTTATTCTAGAATATTTTGATTATTATATTTATTTTGTTTGATATTACACACACACACACACACACACACATATATATATATATATATGGTAGTGTATTTATCTCATGTTAATTAAATGATAAATAACAAAAAAGTGATAAAGTAAAATATGCAGATTTATAGAAACTTTTTATTTCGCTTCAATTTACAGCTTATAAATCTTTACCCAATCTTGTTTTATTAACATCCTTAATTCAGTAGTCTTTTTTTTCTTATGTGTCATAGCATCAGCAGGGAAACGAACCTGCTAACCTGGGACAACTGCTTGTAAAGCAGCCATCGCTGACCTCTCGACCACCAATTATAGATACATATTTACTAATAAATTCTACATCTATTTTGATTGATTATTCATGTTTACAAATGGTGGTAAAGCTGAAATTGAATAAATAGTTAGCTTTTAAAAATCACTCTATGATCTAAGATCATGTAATTTCTTTTTGTTTTATGCAGGTTTAAATGTCATAAGTAGTATAACAATGAGCAATATCATAAAGAGTGTTAGCAAGTTGTACAAACATTGCATAATAATAGAAGAGACCAAAAGAATGTAGTCCCTACAGTAATAACTTTATTTCAAATGCTACCCTCTTTAAATAAAGAGCAAGTAGCTTACCCTCTTTAAATAAAAAGAGAGTACATCTAATTAAATTTATCAATATAAAAAAAAAGCTTCAGATAACATTTACTATAGATATTTTAAAAGAAGTAGGTAAATAGTAAAAAAAAATTACTAATGATAATGATTTATCAGATAAATAAAAAAACAACAACATAATATTGATACTGATGTTTAAAAAAAAAGAAAATGAAAACAATACAATCAGAGACCTATCAGTTATGAAGCTTGGTATAAATTTTACAAATCACTTTGATAATTAAAACAACGAATATATCAATCAACATTTTAAAGTGATTAAAGAACAGTAGACATCTAACTATAATAAGAATTACAAAATAGAACAACATTGTATGAACGGGTAAATGTTTAAAAAAAGTCTACTTTTATAAACATTTTTATTCTGTAAGAATTAAAATTTTGGGATATCAGATGTAAACCCAGAATAAGATCAAATTTTGAATTAATTTATTAAAAGGTAGTAATAGTGATTAGATTGCATGGTAACATTAAAAATGGAATGACCATTAAAACTGTTGCAGAACGACTCTATTTTATTTTTTAACAATTTTTCAGGAAATATGTACTGGAATTAATATTAAGCATAATAAATAAATAAATAAATAAAATCAACTAAAATCATTTAGATTATGCAATAAAGATTCAGAAGTTAGGAAATGTTGCAAAAGTTATCAAATGAAAATAATAAAAAAAGGCTAGGCATAAAAAGCAAAAAAGACCAAAGGCTTTTCAAAAAAGAGAAGAAAAATAAAGATTGAGAACAATAAATTAGAATAAAACAATTATCATGTTTGAAGTATATATATATATGAAATGATAATGATCAAATTATTTATGGAATTAAATTAGTCTAATTAAAAATATACAACAAAAAAAAATGCTGAAAATATTTTTTCTAATAAACACACACCATAATTTATTTATGCATATACATATACATATAATAATTAATAAAAAAGCAAGACAGATCGAGACAATATAGTGAAATCTAGAGATTGATATGATAAAATTAATGAAAAAATATCAAAAGTGAATTACATGAGTGAGACAACAAACAATACATCACTAATGATAAGAAAAAAATGAACTCTTCATATGGTGAAAACTTTTTCATTGTTCTCCCAGTGCACTTCTTGTACTCATTTAACATTTGATTATTGTTTAATATTAAACCTTATTTCACTATCAGAATTTAATAGATTGTGCTTGATCTGTTAGAAATATAAAATTACAAGCAAAAAACATCCTAAAAAAAATCATATATGAACTTTGCAAATATAGAAAAAAAAAAAAACATAATGAAAACATTGAACTTTTTCTAATTGGATGATGTAAAGTAAAGGCAGCATAACCATTGAAAATGAAAATTTATTAAATCTTTGTTGAGTGAAGTTAATTATTAAGTCATGAACAAATTAATTAGAACCCATCATAAGTTTATCAAATTCTCTTTTAAAATTTAAAATTGTATTTATAATTTTAAAATATCACAATCATTATGGACTACCATAAAAGCATTATCAATCTTACTATCATAATTTTTTATTATTATTACAATTGAATTTATTAACTTATATTTTTAAAAACAAAACATACTCAAATATGATCAAAGTATCATCATGTATACTTCTGTTTTTAAATAACTTATACAAATATTGCAAAAATAATAATAAATATTTAATGAATTCTTTAAATTTTCAGAGTTACCATATTGAATTAAAAAAAAAAATAGGACAGGTATAATTGGTAAAATATCTTCAGTTGTACACAACAATAGTAAAATATAATATTTTGTTAGAAACAGAAAATATTAAGAAATGCAACCTGTGGAAATATAATTACTTTTAAAAAATTCACAATGTCTAAATTTTGAGAGTTAAATTTTAGACTTTCATTTTTTATAGACAGGTGTATTACATTTATTTAATAAAATAATATATAACATGATTTCTCTGTAGCAATTCTTTATTCTAAAATATTAATTATTGGCTGTTCTGGCACCATTTATTTTTACTAGCAGTCTCACCAGTCTTCAATTGCCTCTGCCAGAAATATGTTTTTGTTTTTTTTTTTTCTAATAAATAACATTACTCTTTAACAATATTTAAAGTAAATCAAGTTTTATGCAAGAAGACTAATCACTGATAATTTATCAAAAGAATAAAATTTACTTTGAAACAATAGCTATATATATATATATATATATATATATATATATATATATATATATATATATAAGATCAAAGAGAAAAAGAGACAGGATGAAAAATCTAAAAAAAAAAAAAAACAGTCTTCAGAATAAATATATATCCCATTTCAATAAATGGTGATAAATGAATAGGAAACATTTTTTTTTATTTAATGCAATATAAAATATTAATGAAAATAGTCTCAATACTGACACCTTTGTTATTTATTCTATTTTTTACCCTGTAGAAATGTCTATAGCTTAGATAGATGGTTTTATTTAGAAAAAAAAATAGGATCTATTATTATATTAAAATAACCTTGATTTTTATTTTATTATATAATATTTTGTATTAAAAAAATAGAAAAAAAAACATAGATATTGAAAAAATGTAGAAATAAAATTACTTTTAAAATAGACTATAAAGATATGATGTTAGCTATACATAAAACAGACTACTATGAGCTAGTTATTTTTGAATCAATTGTTATAATAAAATAAATTTGATTTTTTAATTATAAGCATTACTTACAAAAAATAAATTATTTGTATAAAAATGTAGGAACCCAATAATCATAGATCATTAAAAATAGAGAAATAAAATTGTTTATGTTTAGATTTGCAGTAATATGAGATGTAGATATACACAAAACAAACTGGTATACTGCAAAATAAATCTTTATTATTTTTTTTCTGTAAAATCTAAAAAAGGTTAAAAAATCTCCTTTTAAAAAAATACACTATTAGAAATGTAATTAAATATCAAAAAAGAAAGTATCCTATCTTTATGCAGTTCTTACCAATTCCATGCTAACTTCATTTAAATCAATCAAAATTCTTGAAATTGCATTTTTATGAATTCTCTGGGTTTTAACACATTTATAATTAATTAAATAAATAAAATAGACAAAAAATCCATATATTTTTGCCAATTTTTCCACATTAAGTGAAAATTCTTCTTGAAGCAATCTTGTAAATGATCTCAAGATTGAGAATAAATTAAAAATCATTGACATAGTAGATGAGACTAGATTACTTTGAAGTTTCTGATGACTGAAGAATTCTAATCAGCATCTTCAGATTTGGTTTTTAAACAACTAAATATATTATTTTAATTTCACTTTCTACCATTAAATAAATGCAAAAATAGCATTATAGTTAGTCACAAGAGTGTGAAGGTAATCTGAAAAACCATCAGTACCCTCTTAGATCTCCAAATGAAGTACATTGTATGTATTACTAGGAAAGGTAAGAAATTAAACTGAGCTTGACATATTTCTAGATATAACTGCAAATGATGTATAAGTGATGTCCAAAGGAAGTATAAAAAATCCAGAAACTGATCATATGTAAAATGAATGCATAAAAAATATGCCATGATAGTAAGAAAAATTGTTATAGATTGAAAAACTTAATTAAATTTCAAAAGTTCATCATGTTGCACTGTATTGATTATATTTGGAAAGGATGATGATGATAATATTTTATGGTTTAAAGCTTAATAATAGAAATTAGTAAATTAATGTAAATAGCTTAATGATAAAAAAATATTGATATTTACACAATTATTGACGTTTATATACGTGTGTTTGTAATGTTCATTCATGTGCTCTTTAAAAATAACTACAAAAAATATCATTTCAGAAATTTCAGAAATTAAATAGTAAATTCACAAGGATATTTAAAATGAATATACATTTAAAATATATATGTAATAGAAAGGGGAAAGTGTGTTCATAGTAGAATCATGGAGAATATCTTAAGATAAAAAGAAATCATTAATTACATAATTTGACATTCATTTGAAAGGATTGCGATAGTAGATATTAATTTTTTTTGAGTCTTTTAGAAAGTATTAGAGTAATTTGTGTTTTTAGTTGATTAAAAATTATAACAATTTTTTTTTTTCAATTTGTTCATAGATTCAGTTACAAGTTATGCAAAAAAAAAAAATCAGAAACCTCATTGAATTTTAACAGTAATATTAAAAAGATTTATGACTATAGTGGTTTAAATAACCCTTCAGCAATACATAGTTTTCGTAGATCTATTTTAAGAGGCATGTAAAGTCTTGGATATAAATATCTCAACGGATCTTTTTATAATGTTTTAAATGAGTTTCTTACAGAATTCTTGCTAGTACTTGCTGTATGAGGAAGAAATAAATAAATAGAAAATAACATTATAGCATTCAGAAAGTAGCACGGTTGTAATTGATTAAAATTAATGGACCCATTTTGTTCTGTTAATTTCTTTTAAACTGGATTTGTTAAAAATACACCAATACCCAATATTTAGTAACAACTTTGGATTTGTGATCAATCTTCATAAAGGCACTAACTCTGTATACTATATCAACCTAGATCATGGAAGGTTCTTCGAGCCATCCTGATCTTAATTTGATCTGAGACCAGTTTGAATTTGAACCCCAATCCCAAGATCCCAGATCAAACCCCAAAGTATGACTGTACAATGATAATATGGGCCACAAACTAGCTCAATTGATATTATTATTAATAAGATTACTTAACTGATTCTAAATATGCAATTTACGGATATCTCTGTATGAATCAATATATATATATATATATATGTGTGTGTGTGTGTGTGTGTGTGTTGCCAAACAACAGTGAACATTAATACTTAATCTAATTAATAAATAATGATGGGTCAGACACCAAGTATAATATATACTATTTAATACAAATGATTATATAAATGATGATGATGATCTGCATAACTTATCTCTAGTCTAAGACATGAAATTACAATATATAAGGCTAATGGCAGGTATATATGTCTAATATATACTCCGACAAAACAGACATGTGTGATTACGATATGTATAGTATATATGCCAATGAATTATGTATGTTAACTATTAATTTGATATTTGTCTAGAAAGAAAATATGCTCCTTATTTATATCAAGAAAATGAAGAAAGCGAGATTTATCTCTTATTCCTCTGTAAATCAGTTTATGGAAAGCATGAGAAATACAAAGGTATGATTTCAATTAAACACTTGGTAAAGTACAATTATTTAAAATTTCATAGAGATATAAAATAATTTGATTTTAAAAGGGATCCATTCACCACAGATTACAAAGCATCAATGCAGGCCTTTATTTGAATTCAGCAATGAAAGTGGTACTAACATGTTATGAGCATTGGAGTGAAAATAAAGTGAATGGTTTTTTCGATGATTCAAGAAGACTAATGGCTACTTATCTCAACAAGCACATTTGCCATGCAAATGATTGTGTAACATGTGGAAAGCTAGGTTGGGAATTAGCCACAAACCTTTGGTGTTCTGATAAGCGATGAACAAATGAGAAAATAACATTTTATGTTTCAATTAATTAAAATAACACTACAGGAATGACAAAACCTAAGAAATCAAGAAGATAGCTCATGCCAGCAATGTTACGAACAGAAATAATATAATTGCCATAATATTAAATTTAAAGCCCAAATTATATAATATAAATGTTTGACATGAAAACTTGGTCAATAAGATTGAAATCAAACTTACGATAAACAAAAATCTAAACCCAATTAGATAATAATACCCCTTATATCATGTTCTCCCCAAACACAAATACTGGAAGGCTAGGCTTAACTCAGAAAATATATTTCCCTCCCTTACAAAACTTCAGCAAACCTTAATGAATTCAAATTAACACATGCAAATAATTTTGTTTAAATGGACCTAGTTGGAAGCATAGTGGCTATAAGTTAAGCTAATAGAATTTATATCAACTCTTGGTAAAATTATATCAAATAATTAAATAAATCTTTCAACCTGATAATTAGTAAAATTATTATTAATTTAGTTTTCATAGGCAAGAAATAAGCTATAAAACTTTATGCGGCAAATATTTTCTTAGAATAAGTTTAAATGAAAACATCAAGTTGAAAGCCTTATTGGCATATCATATCGCAATTAAATGACATTAATAAACATTAAAGCAAATACAAGTAAGGGTTAGTAAAAATAGACCACCATGAGAGGAGAAAGAAAATTTTCAAAGTATTAATTTAAGACTAGAGATATAACAATATAAAGAATTACTGTATAACAATTTTAAGCATAATTAAATGAATAACAAGATTTAAGACAATAATCACTTTTAATATAATTAGCAAAATAGTTTATGAATAGATTGGAAAGTTGCAGTTTAATCAAATATTAAAATTACCAGTCCTTCATGTCTTGATTGTTGATTCAGGAGCAAAAAAGTTCAGTTAGATTTAGAAGAAAATGTAGGTACGCACATAACTCAAATAAAATTTATTTTATAGATTAGTTTCATTATGGATTTTAAGCAGCTTATTATTTGGCATTGGAGAGTTCTATTTTAGCAGAAACATTTGAAGATTTATCAGGGAACTTCGAGATCCTGTAATCAGATTCCTGAAATTAGCCACGTACCATACTGCAAGTACTGTTAAGATTCAATATTAAAACGGACATAAATTTCTGGTGTAAATTCTTAAAATTGAATGTAATGGCTCCTTCTAAGTAATTTTTCAGGGTATTTATCTCCTCTTCATGATTTCCCCACCCATTCTGATCTCTATGTTTTACGGCTAAAGCTTTTATCTTGTTACCAAAGGAATTTTCTCTAATTGAAATACGATCCATTACCTTGATAAGACTTTTAAATCCATTATTTTGAATTCGTTTTTTACTTAGAAAATGAATTTGCAAAATCTATATAAATAATTTTAAATTAGAACCACCCTTAAACTTTAACTTGTCATTTTAAACTAATTAATGAAGGATTCCCCACTGTCTTTGAAAAAGGATGATTTAAAACTTATTGAAGGAATATGACTTTTCATCGTAAAAGTTTGGACAAAATTACAAAATAGAAAATAAATATTCCAATGTATTGAAATCTTATACCAATGCATGTTTAACCATTTGTAAGTAATATATGTTTAATCAATTAGCTAAAACACTCTTAAATAACATTATTTATTAATATTTTACCACAAGATAATTGGTAATATTAATGGAGTTAAATATGACACAATTAGTTTTAATAAATATTTAAATAACAAAACAGTTTTAGCTGTGAAGTCAGATGTACAGGGAAATAGGTATAAAATCTCATTAGAGCATTTGGAAAGATTTCCGATTATTAATGGGATTTAAACTAGGTAAAGAGGTGTAATATCATGAAGCTTGGGTTGAACTTAGATCTTACCACTTCAATATATATATATAACATGAAAACAGTCAACACTTAAGCAACACCAAATGCTAGAAATCAAGATTTTCAATCTGATGTCAAGCAACCTTCTTTTTTAATAAAGATGGATACTACCTTTATCAATGGTCTAATATGATTACATTGACATTAAAGAGTACAACATGATAAAAAGTATGATTATTACTTCAAAGAAGTTTAAATAAACCTCAGTAAACAGGTACATATGTTCTGAAAGCAAAGTAACAAAGTCAATTTTAATTTCCAAAATGGACTGAAACTGTATACTATTTAATAATAAAGCTAATAATGCTGAAGGCTAATGGTATTATAAATTTAAGGTATAAAAGTAGTCAACAGACAAACAATGCCAATCAAGAATCTCAATCTGATGTCAAGACAACACCATTTTTTAATAAAAGTACATACCCATTATTATTAATGGTCTAATATGTTTATATTGACACTAAAAACGTAATTACATTTATGAACCAATCTATCTTTAAGTATTATTGCCATTATTACTTGAATAGCACATACTTTCTGTGTTGCTTGAAAGTTAAAAGTGACTGTCTGTTAGTCTGCTTTCAGATCAGGTTATATTGACCTGTTTAATGAGATTGGTTTAAACTTCTTTGTATCAATATATAAAAGCTGGATGCTGGAAAGTTGCAGCTGATTTAAAAATAGTGCTCTTAAATCCAAGGCTCCTCATTGATGAAAGCCAAAAGTTAGACTAGGCATATTGTATAAATAGGAACTAGATAGAAATTTTATGCACAAACCTTCCTGCATCCATTGATTGTGATAACTTGCAATTGGTGGCATTACTGTATGGAGAGTTTGCTACTGCTTTGATAGTATTTAGTTAAACTTATATAGTATGAGAGTTTAGATTACTTATTCTATGTTATGATAGCAGATGGCAACTTTCAAAATATATTGCAACTTATATATGAATGTGCAGATTCTTGATAAAATACAAATAGTTTAATATAAATATTGAACCTTCTTAATTTTATCAGTGTCCCTGTCCCTTCTTTCAACTCTACCATATATCAACCCATTTCACTCCCTATGCATGCTTATTAAATTACACACACCCACATACACACACATATATATTTATATTCTATTCATTGATTCTAGAAGATACATTTATGGTTTATTCTATTTAATGACAGAAATGTTCATATGATGATATACGAATGTGTACACATATGTTTCTTAATGTACTATGAAATTATAATATTGCTTAAATAAAAAATAAGTTTTCATCATAATTAAATCAAAATTAAACAATTTATACATTTTATTTAAAAGGTTAAAATTAAATAATTTATTTTTAAAACAAAATTGTAGTTAATAATTTAAATGTTAAAAATGAAGATCTGCAGGAGCTATATATAGAAAAGACATAATATCTAGGTTTATTGATTTATGAACTATAGTAATAATATCCTATTGATATTTAACTGGGTAACATCAGCTACCTACCAAGTAATGAATGTTATTATTTAAAACTGTCTTAGGGACATTGTAAGCACAAATGCATGACAATGTTAAAGGTTCAACCAATGGAAACAAACAAAAAAATAATTTAAATGTTTCAAAAAAATATTTTGGTTAATAAGATCAAAATAATAAATAAATAAAATGAATTTAAATTCTTAATAACAGTAAATGGACTAATTTTTCTCTGCCCATATATCTGTTTTAGTTTTTGTCATCATTTGACAGTAAACTTTTTTTGTTTGCTTTATTTCAATGATGAGAAGGGAAATTTCTGACATATAAGCAAAAGACTGCTTTTTTTTTTTGCTATGTTAATGAGTCATTACAGTTTATTCATAGTTTAAAGAAAGCAAAGTGAAGTGATATTTTTGAATGTTTTGCCTTTTCTGAGAATTGATTGAGTAGTTAATTAAATATAAAATAGAAAGATTTTAAGTCTAAGAGCAATTCTTTTAATAGTCAAAATAGTAAATTCTTATAAAAATAAAGTAATATATCTGATAATATTGTAATAAAGAGGTTTCCTATTAAGAATAATTTTTTTGATATACAAAATTTTCACTCTTAATTTTATAAGTTATACACTTGCTAAATAATAAAATTGTAAATGAATCTTTAAGTTGTCAATTGCAAAATTACTTCCAAAAGTACTAATGTTATATTATCTTCACTATATGCTCAAAGCCAAGAATAAAACAAAAAAGTTAAATATAAGTATATGTATAAATTTGTAAGTTGTTCAATTTTTTTTTCAAACTGACATCAGTGAGAAAATGTTGTAATCATAGAAACTGGATCTGAAAGATTTTGTATCACAAGATAACAGGAATTTTAACATTAATTTTTATTTTAAAATGAATATAAGCTTGAAGTTTTGCATTAATATTATAATATTTTCAGAATAGCATATGTATTTAATGTGTCATCTTATATTCAGTATTCACACATTTATACAAGCCATCTCACTAGTCAGGTCAGCAATGCTAAGAAAAATAAAAATTAAAAAAAATATAAAGCTTGCATTTTCTTAATAATTCATGTTTATAATTTTGTAGAATATAACACACACACACATAAATACATTTCTGGGAATTTTTTTTAAAAAGAATGCGCGTTTAAAAAATATCTTTTGAAATGTAAATTATTTATAATTTCCTTTATATTTTTTTTTTACTATAACATTAAAAAATATTAAAACACATGTATCATTTATTTATTTATAAATTATATTAAAAAAATGTATTTAATATTCTTACTTACAAACTAACAAATGTTTGTTGACCTTGGAAAATTTTAAAAATTATCTGAGTATGTATGTGTGTATTATGTTATATTTAATATAGTTAATGATAAGCTTACTTATAAAATATAGGGCTAATCTAAAAATTTATATATTTTATTATTTCTATTATGATTACTGAAATAATTTTAACTACTATATTTTTTTTTCTACTGCATATTTTAAATTAAATAGCAAACAAAGCATTCTCCTATATTAAACAATGTTTTTCATTGAGATGTTTCAGACAGTTTTGATCGTGCAACAATATTTTTCTGAGCTATAAAATTTAATTCTATTGAATTATTTTTTGTTTATTTACATAAACATTCAATAATTTAGATGTTTTTATACATAGCAAAAAAAAAAAAATAATAATAACTAGCTTATTGCAAAGCAAATACCTCTCTAAAATCATATATAGAGAAAAAGTTAAGATGAAATTAGCAATCAGAAGACTTATGATTTGATGAATAATAATTTCTATATATTTTTTTGGCTTTATTTTATAATGTATTTTATATGAATGAACATACATGTATATAATACATATATCTTATTTTTTTTTAATGTTCAACATTTATACATATATTTAATAATCAATAAAGCAAGTCATATATAGTGTGACATTGTTTTATAAGATTGTATTTAGAAATATGTAATATAGAGAGCATAGACCAAACAAGCTCATAATTGATAAGTATGGTAAGTCTTACCACACTTATCAATTAAGAGTATGCTTGAGCTATTGGTACATTTTCTATATTATATATTTACTATTAAGTATACATAAAAAAGTTAACATAAGGTATTTTATGACTCTGAAAAATATTCTGGATAGACAACATTGTCAAAAAGATATTGATAAAAAACTTTGAAAAATGTATATTTATTTTTATAAAAAAAGCATTGCAAAATGTATAATGTTTATTTATCCTAATAGATACTTTTTAAATAATGACATACCTATAGGTACATATATGGCTATTTGCATGATGGGGTGTGATTGTTGCATAAGTGATATATTGATAAAATTTGTATTGTAGTTAAAATAATTTGTCACAAAATTTTAAATAGGATAAGAACTATCACATCCTCTATTTGAATTTAATATAATAATAACACATGTTAAATCAAATTGATTTCAAAAGGTAGAATATAGTATATTCATTAGTAATGAATATTGAGCTATTTTAAAAAATGAAATAAATTTGGGAAACTAGTCAAACTTTTGACATCTCCATCCCTCTACTATTAACTGACAAGCTTTATAGGTAATGCTTTTTCTCTCATCATTCCTGTATGCAGAAAGGAAGTAGATGAAAAAAATATTAGCCTGAGTTATTTAAAGGTACTGTTTTAGTATGTGCTTTGAAATATTTTTATATGTATTTCAATTAAATATCTAAATGTGTATCACTTTCTTGTGACAGCTGTAGTTTGTTTTCTTGTCTTGTGCAAAAATAGTATTCCAAAGGGCATATTATAATGGTACCTAAGTAAACAGGTATTTTACATTTATTTGCCTATATCTTTTGGCTTTTTTTATTTCTATGAGATCATTTTTATATAACAATAATAACTAAAAATGATATATATTTTTGTCTTTCAGCTTACTTTATATTTGAAAATTTAATTAGATATATTTTATATTTAAAAGTTGATTGCAAAAAATAGTACTTTATGTATTGTTAGATATCTGTATCAAATAATTCTTTAAAATACTTTTATTTATAATATTATTATTTTTTAAATTAAAAAATAATTTTATTATTATGAACTACAATTATAAGAAAAAAAAGACTGAAAAAGTTCACATCACATTTGTTAAAATAAAGGTATCTACAAAACAAAACGTAATTAACAAATCATATTTATTTTTTATGTTTGTCATTTAAAAAATAACTTTGTTTTGAATACATATTTTAAATTACATACTTAAATCTTCTGAGCAAAAAACTATTCAAGTACATTACTTTTATAATTAAATCCAATGGTAGTGTAATGTACACAAATTGCTCAGCCATACTATTTCCAGTTTTCCAATATCACGATTTCCTAAGCATCAAAACATTCAGTTAATCATAATGACTCTTAAACTTAATGTATCATTATACAGAAGCAAGAAACATTAAAGCATACTGTCAAACTAATGATATGTATTGCAAACAATGATGTCACAAACTTACATGGAACATTACAAAAAAAATCAAGTCATATATCACATGACTTAATTTAACATGTTATATATAGATAGCGGGATTGGAAGACATATGAATGTCTGTAAATTTCAGATTTTCTACTTGATAGTTATCTATTTGATAAAGTGCTGGGCTTATCCTGGTATTTTTAATCTAATGCTTGAATATCCTAGCACCTTCCTGAGAAAGCCAGTAGCAGAAACCAGTCTAGGATGGGGGTATTTCTGCAAAGCTTGTTAAGAGCTTATGAGCACTATATATTACATGGAACAATTTTATTTTTTTATATTAATAAAATTTTATCCTTCACTTTATATTTATTTTTTCTGATATTTAAAATAAATATTTATACAATGAACGTCTTAGATAGTATAAAATATTACAAAGATACTATTATTTATAAAGTCTATTACTGTAAATGGTTAAATTACAGCCAAAAATGGTTTTTTTTTAAAAATAAATAAATAAATGATCACATGACAAGCTTGAATTTTATTGGACAATTCAAAAACAACAGACTAAAATGAGAGTAAATGATAATTTTATTTATTTGTTAAAGTCTTTGTTTAAAGACAGATAAAGAAATAATTATGTAAAAGAGTAAGTATTATGACGAAGCAATTATATGGGATCATTGTTAGAAATTAATTAACTATTGTTTTCTATCAAACAAATTATCCTGGCCTCTTAATTTTGGATCTTCATCACATAATCAACCCTTCAATAACTAGCAGATTTTTTAGTAATACTAAATTTAATAATATAAAACAGAGTCCTGTAGCTAATTTAAAATTATATATATAATCATTCTCTATATGTTTCATTGTAATCTGAAACGATTGAAAATATGTATAATCTAAAATATGTTTTCCATTCATAGAGTTTTCAATAACAATAACTATTAATAAGTTGTTCATAATACTTCAAGTGTTAGTAAATAAAATTCAGCAGAAACATGAATGTTGTAAATATTAACCAATTACATATTTGGAAAACCCAAAAACTGTATTTGCATCTTTCAATTGTTAAAAATACATATATATATATATCGCATTAAGCTAAATAGATTTCATCTCTTAAACCATTCATTTTCTTGCTTTATTAATTATACATTACCCCCATTATTTTTAATCAAAAATAACCAACATACATTCAGTTGGAGGAAATTTCTAATATAAAATATTTTATAATAAAAGCTTGATCTACATTAAGTGATTGGAGGAGGGATACAAAATAAATAAAGAATTTAATACAATTTGAAATGTATATTCAATTTTCTGCATTCATGCAAAGAACTTAATTAATAAGACATTTATATTAGCAAGATAGAGAACAAAACGAAACGTTTTAAACCATATTTTTTATATATATATAAACATTCAAACGGAGGAAAATTTTAATTTTATGTTAGAAAAATAAAAAAAATATTTTGTAATAAAAGCTTCTATTTTCATTTGCTATTGTAATACAAAATTTTGTCTTAATTAATAAACGTCTTAGTTATAATACATTCTATATTTTAGTGAATTATTTATATATTCAAAAATCAACAAGGGGTAAATTACCAAACATTAAAAACTTTCATCTATATTATATTTTCAAATGTTTTCGAGTACTTTCTGCATCTTCTGATCAGGTTTAAAAATTCATCAAGAAAAGAGCTTTCTAAATAATTAAATTTTAAATAAAATAAAATAATGTTGAAATATTTGTTATGAGAATGAACAATTTTTTCTATATCATAAAATTTCAAGATGAAGTAATCTGAAGCATTTTGCTTTCTATTGTTATGTCTAGTGGAGTTAAGTACTGATTGCTAATATTTTTGTAAATGTAAATATTTATTATTTTTAAATTTATTTAATATTTTTATTTCTCCAAACACCTTTTAAACACATGAATATAGATTTATAGATTAAATTGTAGAAATCATTATTTTTATTTTACATATAATAGTGATTATTGTGACTTTAATACCTCTTGACATGAAATAATTCCAATAAAATGAAGTCTCCCACTGCTGTCCAAATGAATTAAGTCACTATGAATTATGCACGTCAGTTAGGGCAATTGGATGACATTTAGATAATCATTCAGTAATTCATTTTGTATATGTGTGATTGATGGTTTAATGTGATAGACAATTATTGCATAATCACATATAAAAATATAAATGTTTAGTTTACTTTCTGTAATCTTATATTGTTTAACCCTTGAAATGAAAAGACAGTGAATCTGAATATATTTTTTTAGAAATTTAGTAAAGTGTTGCAAAACAGGTCATTCTTAAAATGTGATGGAAAATTTTTATTAGTGAATAGAGAGGTTTGGTACATTATAATCAGGTCAGTAAGTGAAATATCTGAAATTAAATAATATTTCTACAATAAAAGCAACTGGAGTACTTCAAACAAAAGTATGAATTGACCATGTTACTAATATTAAAAAACAACAACAACAACTATTAAAAAAATTATTAGAATAAATTTGTCATTATCATCTACATATCAATGATAGACACATTGTATCTAAATATAAAATGTTTCTTTTAATAGTGTTTTAATCTAACATTTGCTAATATGATGGTCATACCTACTTTATTATAAATTTGGAAGGAACTAATAAAACACCCCCAATTTTTTTTGTTTTCTTTCATTTTTATGTATTTAAAGTGTTTAGTAATACAAATTTTAAAGCTTTTTATAATTCTTGTTTTTTTTTTCTTATGTAATAAGAAAGGGGGGAATAAATTTAGTATAAATATTTTGAATATATTATTGTATCATATGTACATAATCTTTAGAGTGCTAAATGTTACAAAAATGCTAATAACATAAGGAAAAAAATCTAAATAAAACACATGCATTCCATAAGCCTTTTTATTCTTTAATGATCCAGTAATGTGATCTGCATTATACAAAAGAACATTGCAGAAAAAAAATAAAATATTATTTGAAAAGTTCTCTAATCATTTTCTTTTTTTTTCTTTTTCACTACTTCCCTTGGTTATGACATTTTTTAGAATTAGAATTATATCTACAATATTTGCATATGTTAAGTTCTTTGTGTAAAGAAAACTAGAGTAATTAGAGTAATAAAAGTACTATGGGAAAATGTTAACACTTGATCATCATTGATGGTAGTTTGCAATGTTAGGCATCCATTTAAGATTAATCATTAAATATTAAGATTAGTATTAAATATTGAATGTTTTTTAGAAAAAAAATAACTTCATTTTAATTTTCAAAGCATGTCCAACTGTTAGTAATAACACACAAGTTAATATATAGCACCATGCTTCAGATGGTATCATTCTTCTTCCTTCTTCAGGTGTTGTTAGCCTAGCATGGCAATTTAACCTAAACTTTTAGACTCATGTCAATACTGTCATGGTCTATCCAGCAACACTTGAAGAAGAGAAGAGATTAATATCACTTGAAATGTTGTGCTATATACTAACTTGTGTTTTATTACTGACAATTGAATATTTGAAAGTTTAAATGAAGTTTAACATTTTTCTAAAGACATTCAATCCAACAAATAATTATTACTAAACTTTCATCATCACAAAATTTTAGACAATCAACATCTAAAATGCTTTATTTTAGTATCTCAATTTAAAGCTTCATAATAAACATTTAATGTGCTCATAAAAACATACACAAGTATTAAGTATTTATACATGAAAACTAATTACATTTAAAAACAACACATTTGTCTGTTATCTGAATGTTGTCAACAATGCTGTTTAATTGGTTGCTTTAAAAAATTATAAAAATGATGAATTTGACAGAGTCAAACTAAACCATAATTTAGAAAGTAATTCTGCCACCATAAAAAAAAAAAAAAAACTCAGATAAAAATTAGTATATGTGCTTTTAACTATGGTACAGAACTGAATAGGTATAGTATTTAAATCATGAAGAAAATGTAATTGCAGTATATAAATTCATGGTTGAATTGCAATATTCAGTGAGGGAAAAAAAAATAGATGCTATATTACCATATTTACATTTAGTTTACATTATCATATAACTTAAGTTGTGCAGTTTGATATTGCATAGTTCACCCTAATTTCACCATTAACATCTGTTCTTAAGAATGTCAAATTCACATATCAAATATAACAGGTATATTTAAAAATTTAAATTTGAATTTAGAGGCTTAATTTGATTACGAACATTCTATTCAAAGCAAGTAATTCGCAAAGTGGAAAAAAAAATTGTTAAAGCAGTCAATTAAAAAAAAACTGACTTTACATAAGCTGGTTACATCTTGTATATATAAAATGTCAAATCATCACCTCCAAACTTTCTTTTTTTAGGGAATGCTACCTTGTAAACAAAAATAAAATCAGGATTTCAAACAACATTATCAAGAAGTAACCTCTTGGCCATGCTGTTTGAAATTCAGGCTTTATTTTTACTCACAAAGTACAGTTGCTGAAAAAAGCATAATATGGTGGAAGGGGGATTTGCCATTTTATATTTGAATTTTCAGCTAACATTATGCACCGGATCTATTTCACACATATATATATATATATAAAACTTCTAATTACATTTTAAATAATTATCACAAATCATGAACACACTTACTTTTACAATATCAATAATAATTGAAACACATATAATATTAAAATTTATTTTTATTTTCAAAATAATTTTATCTATTTTTTTTTTTTTTTTTCATAATTTCCTGTCTATATTTCTTTTCAATTTCAAAAAGTAATGTTCATAACTCTTATGTTAAATATAAAATTATACCTATCAATCACATTCTATCTTATTTAAATCAGGAGGTGGGAATGTTAACGTTATTCCACCATTGTTTTACTCTAAGAATATCTAGATTAGCTATTATCTGTTTTGGCTATAAATAATCTAACTAAAAAAAATTTATAATACTCATGAATCTAAAATGCATTCAAGTTTATTGAATCACATTTAAAAGTAATAGATGAATTACTGTTGCACCATAATATTCTTAATATATATATATGTGCATGTATCTTTTTTTTTTTTTGCAAATATTTTCAATGTTTTTTTTTTTTTTTTTCTGTAGCGTAATTATTAATGTATTATATTCTAATAATGTTATGTTGCTATATATTTTTTTTAGTGTATAATTATATTGTGCTGAGAGATGGGCAGGTTATGGAAAACTATTATGGATAATGATAAAGTACTTAATTAACTCATTCTACTTTCAGTAGAGAGCTTTTAACACACACATGCATCATGAATAAATATGACTTAAGATGAAATATATTTACACATTATCCACATATATCTAGCTATATAATAAACATATACTTTGTTTGTGTAAAGTATATTTTTTGAATTCTTATTTTGTATCAAAAAAGTTAATTTATTATCTTCAAATAATAAATGGCTTCTCAATGTAGTAATTGGAAAATTAGTGTCATGTTCATGACTTATGAGTTAATTTTTTTTAAAAAGGAGGAAAATTTTTTAAACAATTCCTCAAGCAGGTCAGGATGTTATTCAAGAAGTCAATTCATAATCCATTCAGTCATCCATTCAATAGTTATCAGTATAGGATATTTAGCTATTAATTGAAAATTAAAAGACTGATTAATCATTAATAATCTACTAAGCATTTATGGGTAGCCTATGAAAAAAAAATGGCTATAAGATAATTCCATCTTTGAACATGTCATTCAACTATAGAAACGAAATCCATACTAAAAATCCTTATTTTTCTTTATAAGTCTTTTCAAAATCTCTAAATGTTTAAGTATTACTTATATAAAAATTAAGTTACATACTTTTAATTACATTATATAGTGTTAAACCATTAAATGTCACGTGATCATTATTCCTAGTCTGGGAATATTGGATGAGTGGATACTAGATAGGAATTTTATGCACAAACCTTCTTGCATCTATTAATTACTCTGGCTTGCATTAGGTGAAAGTACTGTATGAGAGTTTCTTTTTACAAAAAAAAAGAAAAGAAAAAAAAACAAAAAAAAATATTAAAAATGTTTATTTATATATATATTGTAGAATTTATTTGAATCCATATTACTTACCTAGTGCACATTTGGAGTTTTCTTCAAAGCACAAATTGGTTAATTATTTCATGCGCATTATATATAGAAGATGAAATATGTTTATTTATTAGCTTTTAAGGTCTGAATTTATTTAAATTTGTAATTGCATTTAAAATAATCTTGATATCAATATATTTATCAACTTGAAATTTAATTGGTAAACTGACTTTTTTAACATATGTTACACGATTTAGACTTTGTGTTTCTAGAATACAGGAAGCACTGTTGAAATATTTTAGCACTGATATTACAATTTATACATAAACTCAAAAACATGAGAAAAATAATTAAGTGAATAAATAAAATAAATTATTATAGAAACATTAATTATTTGTAGCATACATCATATGCATATATATAACCATATAATAAATATATGTTTCCCAACTTTATAGGTAAATTTTATACTTAAATAAAAAAATTACATATTTAATTAGAGGGGGTTTGAAGACAGACTTTCAAGCTCCGTTCAGCAATTCACTCCATACACATGACCACATGCATATGAAAAAGATAAATGATCTCCAGTATATGTATTTTGTGCTGAAGCAGAACTCATCAGTCGGTCCAGATCATCATATCCCAGACATAAATATATAATGTGTTCTCAGTTTATATTAAAATAGCAAATCTTCAAACCTTACTAGATAGGTTTTAATTTTGTCTATCCTCCAACTCTTCATCTTTCCATACTATTAAAAATCTGATGATAGAATAATCAAATCCCTTGTTGATTGTAGTATATGTTTTATTCTCAAAACAGGAATAAAAGAACAAAATATTAGTCTTGCATTGTTAGCCGAGAGGTATCGCAGCCACCATGCAAGCAAGTAGTTGGTTGCAGATGGTTGTGGGTTCGCGTCCTGGCCAATGCTATGACATATAAAAAAAAAAGAACAAAATATTATATCCCTATAACTTTTTTTTTAATATTGATTATATATATATATATTAACCCAAAATTTAAAGGTTACAATCAATGAAAAATAATATACACATTTCTGTACAAATATCAGATTTGGAATAGTAAGATTTGATTCTAATTTGTTGTAAAAAATGTTCTGAAGTTTTGAAAATATTATATTGTGATAAAATGACATCATAAAAACTACAAGTACAAGTTTAATATGATATGTTGTTATTAAGATGTCATAAAAAAGTCTTATTAGAGAATTGTTATTAAATATGACTAAAAATAGTATATTATTCAATGATCACAGGTTTAATGCATCTATATAGAGGGAATGTTTGAATCTTTGATCACTTTTTTCATACAAAGAGTTCATAAAATAAAGGTTAGAATATGTCTGTCTATTGGAGAGAGAACTGTGAACTGAAGATTTTAACTTTAATTAAAATTCTAAGTATTTTGATTCTAGAAACCTAGATTCTTTGTTATTTAGAAAAAATAGTGGATAAATAATATATTTTTAAGTTTTTTGTTAAAAAAAATGAGGTGTTAACTTTTATAATATTGGAAGAAAAACATTAATTACATTATGTCTTCAGATAGCAATTTGTCTATATCAAGAATATTTATTTTGTTTAATTTTTACATATGCTAGGGTATATGTGAGAATACATATATTCCTACCATTTGTTGTTATATATTCTTACAATTTGCTCATTTCCTTTGCAGTAAAATATATATTTTGATATCCTGCATTCAATTTAATTATTTGAATTTAATTATTCACGTCCCATTAGGTAGTATGTTATAGATTAGCCCTTATTATTTTATTATTATTTTTTTTTTTTTTGTAATTTTATTTTTATTTATAATTTTATTTTATACTGGTTTTATTTATTTTTAACTAATTTTTTTTTCTTTTTTTTTTTTTTTTCACCCTGTAGTTTGCCTTTCCCATTCATAAAGCTGATAGAATACCAGAAAATATTAAAGAATATTCTTGACCATTAATGAAATTCATCAAAAATAAAAACCTAGGTTAAAAAGTCATATGGATGACTTTCATAATTGTCTATTTAATTAGTGAAAACTGATAGACACTTCTAAGATACATTTATGAAGATGGAAGTATCAAAAATGGTGGTGTTGATAACTGACAAACTAATTTTACTCCAGGTGAAAAAATATATATTCCTAGTGAAGATAAACATGAAACATTTTGAAATTTTAATTCATAATAAATTATATGATGACATATAATTTAATCATTTTAAATTGAAAGCTTTGATTTAAAGTTAATAACTAATTTCAACTGAAATGTTTTTAATCTGATAATATTTTTTATCTTGATTAACTAATTATTATTTGTCATAATAATCTAACATGGTAGGTTTTTTTTTCTCCTGATAATTAAATGTGTGTTTGCATCTCAATCACTAATAAAAATTCCCTTCTCATTGTCATCTAATTAGATTCCCTAGGAATCTTTGTCTCTTTTATATTTTTTTAATTTTGTTATAAGTAAAAACTCTCAAAACATATATTCTTCCTAATTAATCTATATATACTTTATGAAACATATTTTTATTAATAGTTTTTACTTCTGAATATCTAATTATTAGTTTCAAACTTTTTATATTATTATTACTAATAGTTAAATAATTTTAATTAATGATCTATTGCCATTTCTGAAGATCTTTGGAAAGAATGCATAAATTATACATAATTTAATATGCACATATACTAATCTATATATTTTTTCTACTTATTATATTAATAAAAAATGTAATCTCCGGTTATTTTGTGTGATGTTAGTGCAGTGATAAACTGAAAAAATCATGAGTAAATATTTTTAATTGAATCTCAAGTTGTCACTTTTGTCCTTGAATGTTTTCTGAAAGTCTGCCCTTCTAATCACCTTATTGTTTATTTATGATTGTATATAGATGATTATGAAATCTATCAACAAAGTAAATGAAATTATCAAAATCACACTATGAACCAAGTTTATATTGCAATTCTGATGTGAAGAATGACTGTGCTAATATAAATTTCTAGAATTTATATATATCCAAAGAAAAATATGTATGTCTTGGAGACTCAAACTCCATATTTGTTCGATAAATAATTGTAAAACGTTTTATTATGTTTGTAGAGGGTATCAATTTTTCCAATTCTTTTACAATGTATATTGTTTGCTTTTTATATTTATTTATTTAATTAATTTTTTGAGTCTTACTGAAGTTTATTTAATCATGTAACAGCGGGAGAAATAGTTAATGCTAAAATGTGGTTAGACGGTAAAAGCATACTTTATATAAAAAACACAATTTTATTTTTTATTTACGGTTTTCATGATTGGGTAACCACGAAGAAAGTTTGAAATTGTTATAATTAAAGTCTAATTTCAAACTGAAATGAAGTTGTTAAAATATTTTTACTCTGAGAACTGTTTTAATCAGTGAGTAATAAATAATTAAATGGAAAAAAAAAAAAAAAGCAACAAAACATTTAAAATATAAAACATTTAATTTGTTTTTTTACATTATTTTTAAGTTAAACATTTGTAAAAATTACGAACGTATGTTCTTAGTTAATTTTATTATTATTTTAAAATTGTGTAGAATTTAGTTTTATATATTGTACTTTAACTCTTTACAAAAAAAAAAAAAAATGTATCGAGAGTTTAATTCGAAAAAATACTTTTCATACAGATTTTTATATTTTTATATAAATAAACAATTCCTTTTTTAAATACGGTAATTATTGTCTTTTTATTTTATATTAAAATTCATTATATGAATATCAGTAAATAATTAGTTTCATAATGCAAAACAAAATTAAAAAAAAAAAAAACTTGCATGTTTTTTAAATATTCTGTTATGAATATCTACTACGCATAATGCAAAATGAAATAATATATATTGTCAAATGCTCAAAACCTAAGTTTGAAACCTGTACAGATGAAACTTAAAAAACATGTTCAGATTAAAATCAGCCTTTGGAGGGTTTTTATTTCCTTGGGTCTCCAACCTTAATCAATTCAGATAACCATTTTAGCTAGTTGATAAAACAAAGATGAAAAACACGCTGACGTTTCCGTTCTGCCTGATGAGTAATGTCTTTTATTTAAGTATTCTTTTATGAGGGACTATTGCAGAAGCGTTTATCTTGATGTGAGCTATTTAAAACCTGTTTTACTATTATTTCCTGCGTACATATGAGTGTATTAAAAAATAATTCTTATTAGTAAGCCAATATTTAACAAGCTTATATATAATAGAAAATTCTTTTTTTTTTTTTAAAAAAAAAAAAGCAAAAAACTTTATTATATCTAAGGTTTACATTTTTAGGATAATAATTAGGTGAAAGTTTTTTAACAAGGCAAAGAAGAAAAAAAAAGAAAAGTTGCACAGTTCCAATGTTGTATTTTTTAGGTAATGTTCTAATATACTATCATTTATGTATATAAATTCCGGAATAAAATTATTAAGGGAAAAAATGCAGGTGACTGATTACCCACTACATTTGTTTAAAGAAATCTTGAGATTGTACCACAGTAAATAACTCGAGTCTTCTCCATTGATTCATAAGCGTCTTTGAATTGCCAAGTCCTTTAATTCACAGATCCTTAGAACTTTATCCATGTTGCCATATCTTTGTGCAAAACACATATATGGAATTCATATTTTAAACTGTTTCTGCATTTCCATCACTTTTCTCTTATAACATTAAAATACTAACTACAAAACAAAATTTCACTAAAATTCTTGCATGAGTATGATTTAGTCTATTTATTAATAGTTGAAATCATGGTGGTGAGAAAATTTTTGTTAGATGAAACATGGTCATGGGAGAATTTTAGTAAATTACGTTTTCTGGCTAATACATTAATGTTGTATGATTTTCTATTTTATTTATCACTACTAGTATAGCAATAGGTAATATTGATTATTTATATATAGCATACATATGTGCATCTATGTGGATATAAATTACAAATAAAACTTCCCACATTTAAAGAATGGAGTGGGGGAATACAACTTAAAATGCATTTTGATTAAACAAATCATTATAGTACTTAGTTAAAAATTTTATTTTTAGCAAGAATCTATTCACAGCAATTCTTTTTAAAAAGACCAGGTTGGTAAAAATATATATTTAAAGGTAGTCACTCCTCACAAAAATAATCTAAAGAGAAAAAAAAAAAAAACAAGAAAAAAGATAAATTTATAATGAGTACTATATTCAAACAATTTGCAAACAAGAAAAAATCACATATTAGTTTTTTAATTTGTACAATTAAAATTTTATGATGTCTCTCAGCAAAATTATTTCTGAAACATCTTGCTAACTATAGACCTCCATTATATTTTATCTTCAGCTATATCTCAAATAAAAGCAATACTAAATTGCTTTTAAGGCTAATTGGGAATAGATATGCAACTAGTATGTTAGTTTATTTCACATATAATACAATTAATATTTGGTTAGATTAAATGATTTACATACATATGTTTTCATCACATGGAAACAAAGATTCTTTTTTTATTTAGTTTTGTTTTTAAAACTTTAAAGCAGTTTCTTAATTGTTGAGTGAAATAGGCTTTTTAAATGTTATAAATAATAAATTAAAGGTTAAATTGTTACTATACTAAAGACTGTCTTAGCAGTAACAGAATTAAAAATAAATGATGACACCAAGAAGTATTTATTTTGAAATTTCCAAATATGAACTTTTTTTAATCAGAGTTACATATTATTATGAATTAAAATATTCCATCTTTTTAATACAATATTGACTTGATATTTACCACTAATCCTAGTAAATTATTTAATCTCTTTAAAAGTCTAAGAGATTTATGAAATATTGTATGAGTTTGCAAGATGTCTTAAATGGATATTAGTAATCATATCAGCTCTAAGAAAGAAAACTACACTAATGTGGTAAATTATCCTCAGTTTTACCCTTTCATATTTTAGACATTAGTTATAAAATAGATTTTTCAATACCAAAGTTAAATACAACATTTATTATTAAAGGGCAGTTAAAGAGATTATTACAATTCTTAAAAGATTCGCCTGCATCAATAAATGTAATGACACTTAAATGATCTTCCATTTGATAAATTTTAGAAGCATATTAGAAAGTAATACTATTAAATTCGAATTCTATTTTATTATTAATCTTTTTCTGCCTTTGTATCTTTTCTGAAACAACTATCTTCTTTTGAATAATTTTCACAGGTTATATTCATCAAAATATGCTATGTTCATAGTAACCTCATTTATCATTAATTCATCTCAAACATTATGTCAGTTTCATGCATGAAAAAAAATTAAACTTAGATATTTGATAGATATTTTAAAGTTTTCTCAATTTGCTTTAGAATGTTTCTGCAATATCTTTCATGATCTCTTATGCAGAATCCATTCAAAACACCATGGATGGACCCAAACATGTTACACATATGCAGACACATACACATGTATGTTAAATAAACAATGGAATTAATTCCAAAAATTTCAAAATACCTATATATATTATAACGGTCCGAATAGACGGAGTCTTAATGTATCTGCACTACAGGGCACCACTAGGCATTTGAACCTAAAAAATTTATATAGTAGGCAAATACGTAAGTTTTAAAAATTCGTAATCTATATTTTATTCTGACCATTAGCCCAATGTCACAAGCTCAGTGGAACAGCAGAGATTTATATTTTATAATAAATTCTTATCTAAGAATATTTAAAAAAAAAGAATAAAATAAGCCACTGCTAGTAATTAACACACAAACATTTATTTACACATATATAAGATTTAAAATTATTTTAGAATAACTTTTACTTTGGATTTTAACTTGATTTTAGAATTTGGTTTTACATTTTAACTTTTATAAGCTATTATAAGTTCGCACAGATGAATTTTATAAAGTTTTTTTTTTTTTTTAATGTTGAGCATAGATCGACTACATAGATTACATGCTCAAAACATTTCATAATAAACATAAATGATCAAAATATAAAGTCATTGATGTAATTGCAGAGGGAATTCAGAAGAAACCCAATGGAATTCATCATAAGATGCCGCATTGACACCAATAACTAAAAGACATCCGAATAAATACATTTTAGATATTCAACGTAAGATATCATTATTTACCAAATGTCTATATATTTCAATCAAATACAAAAACAAAACAATTAAACATGAATGAATCTATGCAAGTGTCTAAGCCCAACTTAAATTTAATGCATTTAAATAATTTATACAATATTAATAAAAATAAAAAAATGGAAATGATTAAAAAAAAATACATTCAATAAAATAATAAATAATTTAGTCAGATAGGAAATTCTTCTATTTAGAATATTGAAAAGTTTAGCATTTAGAGTTCTTTTTGTTTAGAAATGTTTATTAATTATATATTTCTTATATTTAGAAAAGTTTGTCTTTAAACCATTGCCATTTGGGTTCCAGTGTTAATTGTCTTGACATCCTGGGGAGAACGGTATGCTGTTGGCCATTTTATTGATTCATCCAGAGGTCTTTTACTTTAGCTGGTCCTCAATGTAGAAAATGATTGGCCATTTCTCTTTCTTTTTTTTTAGCAGAACTGAAGGGATTGAAGAGTGCATCTTTTCAATCCCTTCTTCAACTCCACACTAACACATATCACCACTGCTATCACACATCTCTCCAAGATCTTCACTCACTTTTTATAGTAGACTTTCAGATCCAGTGGACATTATTTCACGATGATCGTGATGGTCTTTTCACTGAGGTCCAATTCCATGAGTGATTTCTATTATTGGCCATTCTGATCCTATTGTTTTTCTCTCCTATCTGACCTTTACTTATACATTTTAAATGCCCAAGGGCTAGTTTACATTTAACTAGTTAAAATAATCATTTCCATTTTATGATTAATTAATTTGTTTTCCAAATCCCAAAGATATATTTTATCTCTAAATCTTTTTAAGTTTTTGTTGAAAATTTAGTTTTAAAACTTTTTCTTTTTTCTTTTAATAAAGTTGCTTTTTTAATTTCTCATGTGTGAGATTTTATATATATATATTATAAAGTTTAGATGACTTTTAAATTTCTTTTTTAAAAAAACAAAAAACAAATTTTTATTTGCTAACTTTATATTTTGATTTCATGTTTAATAAAAAAAAATAATGTAATGGTGTATGTGCCTGTTACAATATATATTAACAAATAAATAAAAAACTATAATTAGCTTATAAAATGACTGTAACATTTACAGTAAATTGCTATTTACGATGGTAGTCATGCTGCAAGCTGGCTATAGCTTTTATTTATTTATATGTTATTATATTAAAATTTGTTGAATTAATTTCAGTAATGTTTTGTTATATATTATTATATCTGTTATAAAATTTCAGTTATAAATTATTTAGTTTTGAAATATATGCTAATGAATTATTGAATGAAAGATATAGGAAAGATATTTACATTATATAAATTTACACATAAATGAAGGAAGAAAAATATTGAGCAAACAAATTTTATTACCATACATAAATATATAATATGATTACATCATTGGTGTCTTCATATCTACATTACATGTTGGATCAAATACTAGCAGATTAATTATTAATGGAAAGGATGCTGCTGATATATTCAACAAATGTAATAGTATCTTTCATTATAAACTCATCAACACTCCTTTAACACTTTAAGCAAATACTTTTATTTATTATAACAGTTTCAACTGTACTAGCAGTCTTCATCAGATCTACAACATAAAAAATTAGACAAATATTATATCAATACAACCAATAGTATTATTCTTCATATTCTCATATAAAATTATAATAAAACAAAATAATATAAAGCAAAAACAACTCAGTCCAAAACCTTTCAACCAAAATTTTCCCATATCTTTTAAAAACCCAAAACATAAAATCTAAACTATAAAAAATAATAATAAAAAAAATTAATAATAAAAATATAAAAATTTCTTTAAAATCATTTTAAAATTATTTTTTAAGATTACAAGCAAAGAAATGTATTAAAACAATTCAAATTTTATCATCAAACCATTAAAATCAAAACCCTTAAAACCCATTAAAACATTAATCTAAAAATTAATTCCAAAAATTATCATTTTTATCATAATTACATATACAAGACCAAAACCCCAAAATCAAAAAATTAAAATTAAAAAATAAACTTAAAAATAAAAATTAAAAAATCAAAAAAACAAAATATTAAAAAACAAAAAAACAATAAACTAAAATCATTCTTCCCCCCTTTTTTACACTTTCATTTATACTCTACTTACTTCATTTTACCTTCATACCATCCCCTCATATCCCTTCCTCATATATACTCCAATACTCCCTACCATCTTTACTTATTTAACTACCATCTTATAACATTTAATATCAATACAAACTTAACTATTTTACCTTAACTTTCCTTCTACCTTCACCTTTCCTCCCTCTTTTTTTTTATTAACCACTTCCCAACTTCCTTTCTTTCTCCATTAACTAGCTCCCCCTATTAACCACTTCTATTACTTAATTACCCTAACTCTTAATTCTTTATTAACCACTTCCCAACTTCCTTTCTTTCCCCATCACCTAGCTCCCTCTATTAACCACTTCTATTATTTAATTACCCTACATTTTAATTCTTTACCCTATCAAGCTTTACATTTCCCCTCACTTAAATCATTCTAAACTTTTCTACTGTTTAATTTCACACTACCAAAGTCTTTATCCCTTTTTCTCTATTAATACTAGGCCTTATTCTCTTAATCAACAATGATTCTCTTATCTTCCTGTCCCTTCTACTGTTTGCAAAACTAATCATTTTTATACTTTCCTTCTCCAAATCATGCCTTGTCTCCATCATATGCACAAATACTAGTGAACTTTTTTCATACCTATGTTGCCTCAGCCTTGCATATATAGAATTCTTTGTCTCACCCACATATTTATTTCTAACCCCCTTATCCCTACACTTTTTACACTCTATCATATAAACCCCATTAACGTAATTCCTCTCTTTATCTATATATTTATTATCCAAAACCTTCATCAATTTTTTTCTCTTCTTATTCACTATTCTGTATTTCACATCATTTTTATATTTTACATTAAGCTTTTCAATTATACTATTAATTTTCCTAACTATTCTATAATCATGTACTCATTCCTATATATTTGTTTTTCCTATCCTTTTTATTACTCTTCTCTCATTCTCTTCTTCCTTTCTACACTCTCAATACTCCTCTTTACTATCTTTTCTGGATACTCACTATACCTAAACTCCTTAAATATCATATCTATTTCTTTTTTATAATCTTCTTTATCTCTGCAATAATTATTTGCTTTAAATACTCTTGCTGTTATAGAATTAATTTTAAATTGCTTATCTGCATCAGACTTCCAATTCACTATATTACCCTTCTTCTTTCTAAACACCCCTGTTCTCACTTTACACTTCCCTTTACTATACTCTTTTTCATTATTATATCCAAATACACCAATTCATTATTCTTTTCCCATTCCATTGTGAATCTTAACTTCTTATCCAACTTATTAACCTTATCATAATATTTTTTACTCGTCTTTCACTCTTATTAAATATCAATAAGAAAATCATCTACATATCTCTTTCACCATAGCTTCTTCCATATCTTGCATGTAAATATCACTCAACACTCCACTTAATGCCCCTCCTATCAATAACCCTTCTTTCTGTTTATAATAACTCCCATTAAACTGAAAAGTAATATCTCTATAACAGAAGCTCATTAAATTTTCCAACACTTCTACTGGCATTTCTACCTCTTTCTCTCTATCTCTCCTATACTTGTCCACTGCCAACCCTATTGCTTTTTTTACATATATATTTGTGTACATAGACACCACATCCATTTTCACCATTATCAAATTATACCTCTCATATTTTTCCACCCTTTCCCTAATTTCCTCCACCAACTGCCTATTATTTTTTATGAAAGCCACACTCTCCCTATTCACATAATTCCTAAACATCTTTCCCAACCATTTTGATACCCTACCATAATACAATCCTATACCATTAATCACTGGTAACTATAAAGTGGTGCACTAATGTGGGTGCAGTTATATTGGTAAATCAAAATGTGGTCTGAAAAAGAAAAAAAAAACCATTGCATAAACTTATAATAAATTGGGGTATATTTAATTTTGAATTTGCTGAACATTCAGTTATTTGAAATGATTTTTGTTTTGGTTTGATAGTCTTTTTATTTCATATGCCGAAAATTATCTTTAAAAAAGAAAAGTCAGAGAGGTGTATTTTATAAATATGACAAAGAATTTTTAAATAAATAATATAACTGGGTTAATTCCTTCTCAAAAATGATATGTGATAGCACTTATTTTAGATTGTGAAATGGTGCTGGATTGCTACTTTTCTATATTGTTTTAAAGCTTTGTATATATTAAATTATGGTGTGTGACTGGTTGCATTCATTCTTTCTATGAAGCTTTCATTTTTTAATTTATTAATTTTAAAAAAATTCCAAGAGATGGCAGAAGTATGCAGATATTTGTCTGTGACTGACAGCACATTCTATTGTTCTGACAATGCTATGAAGGAGGTGGTGAGTTGTGATTGGATGATGCTCTAGAACCTTCCCCTGTGGTTAAAGTATATAAAAATGTGATTTTCAGTAATAGGTAATGACTATGATGCAATACTTTTGTAAAAATGCTTATTATTAAACCAAAAACTATGTCACAAGGAGGGATTTGTCTTTGAAAACATTTTATGTTTAAAAAAAAATATCTTAAAAAGTATAGAAAGTGTTATGAGAAACAGGCAAAACTCTCCATACAGTAGTGTCACTCATTGCCAGCCAGAGTAATCAATGAATGCCGGAAGGCTTGTGCATAAAATTCCCATCTAGTGTCTACTCCCAATGTCCCAAACTAGTTTCTGGCTTGTGGTCTTCATCAATGAGGAGCCTTGGATCTGAGAGCACTGCACCTACTACATCTACTTTTTACCTCTACTTAACTATAAAACTATGAGAATAACATTGAAAACAATAATTTTTTCAACCTAAACTCAATAGCTTATATAGTCATATGTGTCTGAAGTCAGTTCAGTATGCATAGATTTTGGTGTCTTTTCTTTAATAACCATAGCCACCCTATCATATTAGGCAGGATTGGTGTTAAACCACTAAACATTACACCATTTTTATGTTTGCACATAACTTACTAAAACAGGAAAAACTCTCCATATAGTAGTGACACTCAGTGCCAGCAAAACTCTTCATACAATAGTGCCATTCAGTGTCAGCCAGAGTAATCAATGGATGTCATGTGACTATATAAGTTATTGAGCTTAAATTGAACATATTGCATTTTCAATTTTATTCTCATAGTTTTGTAGTTAACTAGAGGTAAAAGGTGGCTGTTGGAGGGTTGCATTGGATCCTAAGATCTAGGTGCAGTGCCCTCAGATCCAAGGCTCCTCACTGATGAAAGCTACAAGCCAGAAACTAGTCTGAGAATATTGGATGAGTAAGCAGTAGATGGGGATTTTATGCACAAACCTTCTGGCATTTCATTGATTACTCTGGCTGGCACTGAGTGGCATTTACTTTACTAGAGTTTAGCCTGTTTTAATAACAGTTATGTGCAAGCATAAGAAATGGTGATCATGTGATGTTTAGTGGTTTAACACCAATCCTGCTAATAGGAAAGTGATAGCTATGGTTATTAAAGAACCAAAGATACCAAAATATAAGGGTACTGAACTGAGTTCAGACCCATATGACTATATAATCTATTGTGCTTAGATTGAAATTGTGGTTTTAATTTTATTCTCATAGTTTTGTAGTTAAGTAGAGATAAAAGGTGGCTTCAGGAGGGTTGCATTAGATCCTAAGATTTAGGTGTAGTGCTCTCAGATCCAAGCCTCCTCACTGACAAAGGTGACAAGCCAGAATCTAGTCTGTGGATATCGGATAATTAGGCACTAGATGGAAATTTTATGCACAAGCCTTTTGACATCCGTTGATTACTCAGGCTGGCACTGAGCAGCACTAAAGAATGGAAAGTTTTGTTTGTTTTAATAACAGTTATGTGCAAGCATAAGAAATAGTGATTACGTGATGTTTAGAATGTTATGAGAACTGGAAATTGTCACAAAACAGTCATTACATTCTAAAAAGAAAATCGTTTTTGTAAAAACTGTTAATGAAATATTTTAATAAAAATTAATAATTTCTTAACTTTTATAATTTTTTTGATGATAACTAATTTTAAATATATCATTTTTAATATCATAAACCTCTAATATCTAATATTTTGTTCTTCTGTTTCAATAGGTATCATGAAGCCAATAACAATGTGTTTCTTTGTTATCAGAAAGATTTTCACTTTTCAGTTAGATACTTATTTTCACAATTTGAAAAATTTAGTTTTAAATATATTTTTATTTTAATTATTAGGAGGCTTAAATATTTATAATATAATATATAAATTACTTTTGTAATATATGTAAAAAGATTTAAATGCTCCCAAAAATTAAACATGTTGTCATATTAAAAATATTAGTCATTAGAGTCTACTCAACAATTTTCCAGGTGGGAGTGACATTGATATAGTTAATATACAAAGATTATGTAAAGCTGATCATTAATGTGGCAATGTTAATGTTGTGTCACTTAAATGAGATTGTTTTTTTTTTTAAAAAAAAAAAACAAAACTATTAAATGTTACTGAGAATGGTGAATATGCCATAAAATAGCTATAGCTATAATTATTTTTTTTCATATGATACTGTACTGAATATATTATAGAGTTTATTCCAGAATTTTTGTTGATATATATATATATGAGCAAAATGAAAGAGACAGTGAATATTGACTCTGACGTTTATGTAAACAGAATACGCTTGTTTGGAGGTCTTGGTAAAGCTCCATCTATTGATCATTAATACAAGCGATAGCAGGTTTTTACTTATATAAAACTTGTTTTTCTTTTTCATAAATGTACCTTTAAAGTTTTCTTGCAATGATATAGATTGCAGAAACTTTTACTATGTGGAGAAGCTGAACTGAAATCAGACCCATATAGCTATCTTGTTTGATAGGCTGAGTTTGAAGACATTAATGTGTCTAAAAAATTCATGCTTGCAAACTGATAGAAAATGTTTTGCATAAACACTTGGAGTCAGTTTTTAGGTCTAGTTTTATAACTCCTATCCCTTCACTGATGAGAACAAATCAGCTTGAAATCAGCTGATCTGAGGGTGGAGCAAAATGAAAGAGACAGTGAATATTGACTCTGACATTTATGTAAACAGAATATGCTTGTTTCTTTTGGGAAAGCTCCATCTATTGGTCATTAATACAAGCGATAGCAGGTTTTTACATATATAAAACTTGTTTTTCTTTTTCATATATATATATAACACAAAGATAACAAGAACAAAAGTCACAAATTTGTACAATTTGGTATTATCTTTTACAATTTTCTTATATATCCAATCAACATATAACTATATATAATTAAATAAAAGTAATTAGACATTGAATTGTTAGTTGGTAAATGAGTATTTTTAATTATGGGATAACACACAAAAACATAACTTGCCTTTTAGAGGAATTTGTCAGTTGACTAGTTTGAGATATTGTTTTCTACTATTTTTTTGAAAAAATCTAGAGGAGCCTTTTCCCTACAATGCAGTATTTAAAAGCATTCTAATCTTTTATCCCTAGATAATTCTTTGATTATTGTAAAATACAGTTATTTACTTCTTTATATACTTAATATATTTTACACTTTGGATGAATGATTTTGAAAAATTTGAAGTTACTAAATGATATGAACAACAAAAAAAAAGATGCTGCTATATATGTTATGTAGGTCATAATGTTAAATTAGTTTAAACCACATTGTAAAGGGCAAAAATTAATATTTGCTTAAAATAGCTTTTTTGCTTATGATTACTATTATATGTACTATTACAGTTATATAAAGATATATTTATATATGATTATAAAAATAATCTAGTATACTTCTTTAATAATCATAATAGTATATACAAGCACTTTAAAAGACTGGGTGATGAAGCTATTAATGGCAAACAATCAAATAAAATCAATGTAGGCTAAACATTAACATATGCATTTGCATACAATTACCATTTAACAATGATTTAAAATCTATTTTGGCTATGACTATGAGGGATAATACCTTGAAGGCACTTAGCCTACATTGATTTATTTTGATTGTTTGCCATTAACATCTTCTTCACCCAGCATTTTAAAGCACTTGTATATGTATGTTATATATTATATATATATATATATATATATATATATATATATATATATATATATATATATATATAAAGCAGAGGGGTTTGAACTTAGGATTTCAGTCTATATTCATTGATTTCAGTCTATATCCATCCTCCACTCAAATTTCAAACAACCAATCATCAGTTGGCCTAGATCATAATCTTCCACACATATATACAATCTATGCTCATTTTATATTAAAAAAAAAAATTCTTAAAATTTAATGAACAGATTTCAATCTTCTCACCCTTTCAACAATTTAACCATCCATTTCATTGAAAAACCAATGATGGAACCCTGAAAGCTTTTGGTGAATTTGATATTGTAGTCATACTCATGTAGCATTATGTCAAACTAGTACTCATATTATCTGACCACTATACATCCATTTATATTAACAAGAGTATGGGCTGGACTTAGACTATGATGAATTTATTTCCAAGGCAATATGTAATTAAATTATTCATACATTATACTGAATGTTTATTTTAGTTAACCGAGTGAATTGAACGTAGGGTTTTTAATCAATATTCATTCTGCACTCCATATCAAACAACTGTTATGCATAACCACACACATGTGAAATGGATAAATGATCCCCAATGTTTTAAAACTGTAAGATTCAAGTTTGAATCTTAGTTTCATCTTAATCATATTTGTTCTATCGTCTACTACCCACCCAAATTTAAACCCTCAATATTGGACTGTGTGCATATAATAGTCTTTGTTATTAAATATGTCTCATGCACCCACACTTCAATATGCGACATTAGTGCACTGAAAGTAGTTATTAAATTTAGAATATTTAATATTTTGCATTAATTATTATTTAGGTAAAATTATATAACATTTTAATTTATAAAATCTACTAGAAAAGTTGTTTTTAACCTTTTTAAATATTTAAGTGTATTAAAAATAGAAATTCCCTATCAAGTAACCTTGTAAGTCATAATGGGTGGGGAAAGAAACAATAGAAGAGAGAGAAATGTTCCTAAAAGCTTTTAATTAGTTTTAAAAAAAAACATCTGCAGTATAATGATGTCATAGGAAAAATATGTAATAAAATAAAAATTGAAAGAAATCGAGATGCTGCAGATGTTCAGATTGAAATGATAAATGGAACATGTACTCTTAATACATTGTTTTTCCTGCGGGTATTTTAAAGTGGATCTGAAAGGCAAACAAATATGCAATGTGCAATGGATCCGGGAGATAAAGAAAAAAGGTATATAACGACTTGTTTAAAGAAAATTGGGGCTGAAAATCTATCTATCTATTTGAACCTCCAAATGTCAAGCTAATTTAATATTAAATGTCTAACCTGCCATCTGTTTTTTAGCAAAATATGCTTCATGTGTAACATTGCAATGCCTGAGTAGTAGGCATTAACTATTTTCCTCTGAGTGGGAGATGCACTGGATCCCATTGCTTTAAAATGACTTAAAATCATTTGCTGTAATCTGTATACTGCTACCTAATAAACTGCTACTTACAATTATGATCATTGAATAAACTATTAATGGAAAACTACTGCACTATCATTCCTGAATGAGAAGACCTTTCAGAAATATGCACGTTATATTTAAACCTAAGGTAATCAGTACCCAAAATCTCTTGAGAACTTTCAGCTATTATTCAAACTAGAACTCTTATCTTTATTTTGTAATACTGTTATTTATAACCCCTCTGAATGTAAATCTTTTTAAACCACTAAACTTCTTAAAATCTGTAACCTTGTAATATTTAATGACTATGATCTTTCCTTTTTTTTGGGTATTCAATTTATTAATTTATTGATGTAATTGATTTCATGCCTCAATAATTTCCAACCCACCTTCTTAACTCTGTTAAATGTTAGCCTTCACCAAAATGTGTGAATTTATTAAATAGTATATTTATAATAAATTTGTCTTATATTTATGATTCGGCTAGCTCGGAAATTATCAAATTTTTATATTTTGTAAATTATTTCTCGGATGCATCTCATTTTATATCAATATGCTTTCTTGTATTGTTAAATAGTTTAATGAATTATCTTAGCTCCAGAGATGCATCTAACTTTCATGATTAGCTATGAGTGTTGGTGTTCCATAATTTGTGTGGGCGGATATCTTAGCTTAGCTATAGAAATATGTTAGAATTATAATCTTTAGCCTTTATTATTAATTTTGATTGGTATCTATTGAATTTGACTTTATAATTAAACCAATCTAATGTTAGGTGAGAGTTTGTAAGTTAATTATTCATAAATGTGGGCCCTGGGAGTGAGTCATCATTTTTAGCAATTAAATATAAATCTAGTTCTATTATAAATGATAGGTGTTATTACTGAACGATGCCAAAGTTTTTCTCTTATTTAAAGCCAGCGAAATCACTGGATATTTATTTTTATAGGTATCGTTCTGCTCCATTAGGAATGGCATATTTCAAGGTGCTTCCATGGAAAGCTGTTTCCATCATGCGGTCAGGTGGTTAGTGGCAGAAGCTCTCGCACTCCGAGACTTGCTTATATGACCAGTCTCATAGGGTCCCTTGTAGAAATCCTGCCCACAAGTTTATATTTCCCTCCTGGCATACATCTCAAGTTTTGCTTTGTTGCATTATTCTATGGCATCTCACCTAGTTAATTATTCTTTTATTCTCTGCTTATGATTTCACTTCCCAAGCCTCCCATGGTTTTTGCCCTCAAATAACAGGCCCTCTGTAGAATTAATCATTACTTATCCCAACATATATATATATATATATATATATATATATATATATATATATAATCTATTGTTGGGATAAGTTAATTTGCTACTGCATATCTCGTTCAACTTTTATCTCACACAATAGCTAATGTACTTAGTCTGGTGCATGAAATAACCTTTTTGCTACATTAAATACTCAAATGGACAGGTCAAAGGCTTAATATGTTAATAATGTAAACTCAAGCCACATTAGGAGTATTGACTGAGATCAAACTCCATGTACATAAATAAATTTATGTTAATATTAAATATAGTTTTAAATTATATCTACGTGTCTAATTCCTTAATGCCTTATACCCATAGTGTCTCATATCAAGAGCAATCAAATGTAACTAGGTCATTTATTAGATTTAGAATAATAATTAGTTGTAATAGAATTTAGTTAGTGTCTCGTGCATCTCCCTGACCCCCGGGGCCTAAAAGATGTTTGCTAATGTGGTGGCAAGTATGTTATCCTGTAGTTATATGTTGTGTAATCAATCTACTAGATTCAAACTCAGAATTGCAGGTGCTGAACTCAACTGTAGTGCTGCTGTTTGACTGTAGTGGAGGGAAGATGCAATTGGTTAATGAGACATGCATTCTGACCATTTCTATATGTAATTTGTGCAGAACCAGCAATCATCAGTTTGCCAGATCACAATCTTCTACACATATTTACAATCAGTGCTTGGCTTATATTAAGATAGCAATTTCTTTAACTTTAATGGATAGGCTTCAATCCCCTCACCCTTACAATAATTCATTTATTAATTTCATAAAAAATCAATGTTGGTATGCTCAAAGCCCTTGATGGATTTGATATTGTAGTAATACCAATATGAGAGGTTAGATTGATGTAATGTCTTCATAGGCATTACTACAATATCAAATCCAACAAGGATTTTAATCAATCCATCATTGTTTTTTTTTTTTAATTTTATGAATGATTTATTTTTGCAAAGTTTGAAGCCTATCCAATAATGTTTAAGAAATTGCTATCTTAATATAAGTCAAGCACTGATTATAAATATACTTGGGAGATTATTATCTGGCAAACTGATGAGTGCTGGTTCTGCACAAAATATATGTATTGTGAATCATTTATCTTTTTCATATGTGTGTTGTCATGTGTATTAGTTGTTTAAAAAGAAGTGGAGAATGAATATAAATATTGAAAATACTAATTTCAAATCCGTCTATTCGCTATAGTAAATATTCAATATATTGAATGAATAGGTTAATTATATATATATAACGCAAATATGCAAATTACTAAATTTAAAAAAAAAATGAATAAAATTAGTAACAATATTTAACTAACTAAATATTCAAATCAGTAATATTAATTTTCAATTTTTAACATCTCATTAAAATAATCATCCAAACATATTTTTACAAAATTACGTATCAGTTGGAAATAAGACTTAATAGCATTTAACAAACACAATGTTAAACGTATATCAAACGTATCATCACTTTCAGCTGGCAATGAGTTATTCACTTAATGTGCAAACACTTTTATATATAAATACCAAATCCAAGACTTTTCTAATCTTAAAGAATGAAATCATCATGATGCAGTCTTATAAAGTTAAACATTTAAATATCACAATAAATTAGCTAATTAATTAGACATTGTTAGAAGGTTTATTTATATATTTAGTTCAGTTTATCCATATGCATATTTGGATTGTAATATTTTGGATTAATTAATATTTTAAAAGATAATATTTGCAGTTGATTTCATTTTTTCCCAAACTATTTTATAGCAATGTAAAAATGTTTAATTTTATGACTGCATTGTGATTAAGATTTTAATATGTTTTCTTAGATTTCGTACGCATACGTAAAGATTTTGTCATTGCCAACTGATAAATGATGTTGAAGTCACGAACCGATTGTCTTGAGAAAGTTGGTTAGCTGATTATTTTGACATGTTATAAGTAAATATTATTGCTAATATGATTAGCTGGTTAAGTTTTGTTAGCATTTAATTTATGAATGTGCTTGTTTTATGTATGTAGCGTAGATAATATGTATTATGTATAGAGTACATTTTTAAAGCTAAATATTTGGTATAGAAATTAAACTAGAAATTTAAAAAATGGAAAAATAAAAATATAAGAACATTCAAAATATTTAATAACAATTTATTATTTATTATGTAGTATTTTATCCCCATTTAAAAAAAATATAATTACACTTACATTATGCGATCATCATTAACTCCACTAGTTATATAAATTATAATCTTATATTTAAATTTTCAATATAATAGCTTGAACTACATTCTTTTGCCAGACTAAAGAAATGTTTGTTGTAGACACGATTATGGTCAACAGAATGTTATCATCAATGCTTTTCATTATAGATGTAATTAGTCTGCCGTTAAAAAAAAGTTGTGGGTTCGCGTCCCGGCCGATGCTATGACATATGAAAAAAAATAAAAATAAAGAGACAATAGCAATATGGAGTTCTCTTATAAAGGTTTATTAAAGAAAGAAAAGGGAATGTCATAAGGGATCTTAGAGATAAAAAGTAATTTATTTAGCTAAAATTATTTAATTTAGTTCTTCAACAACATGTTTTTTTTTTTTTATAATTACACAGTACCAACAATCACTTTCAATAAGAATTTTAAAAAAAAATCTATTACTGATTAAATAATTATGTATTTGCTATGAAGTCAAAATGTTATACTATTTAGTAATATAATATCTTTTCTAAAACGAACGTTAGATGCTAAATTGTGTTTATTTATTTTTTTCAAACTTGAATATTTTTTGAAAATTTAAAAACTAAATCATGCTATTAATATATATGTTTACCAAATATTATGATTTAATCATGCTTTTCATAGGAAGTTAATGAAAACATTAAAATAATTACAGGCATAAACTATTTAAGATTTTTTTTTTCGTTTTTCATCAGTTATATCTTAATATTACATTAAAATAAATATTAAAAACGATTAATTAATTAATATGATTTGAAGCAATAAATGTTGAAAAAAATATGTATAAAATAAAAGTAATAATTGATTGCTTTTATTTTAATCTAATAGTTTTGTGTTAAAATATAAATCATGATCGTTATATGGGTCATTCTCTGCCACTAATGAAGTAGCTTGCGTGATAACTCCATTCAAATTAATAGTTCTAAAGTTTTAAACAGAATTCAATTAAAAAGCCTGACTATAGAACAATTTTTAAACTGATGTTGTACTTGTCTACAAATGCTATTTATAGCTAGCTGATCGTGAAACAATTTTTAAGTTTTAAATACAGTATATGTAAAAGATAAAATAGTACATTTATAAATGACTCACTTCAGGGAAAATATCTTTCTAACAGCGCATTCAGTAAAGAAAAATACAGTATTTATTAGACTAGCCAATTTTTGAATAGTGAGGATTAAACTGTTTTCCATCTTTGTGTTGTCTTTTTATTAACAATAGCTAGATACCCATTTACTGATCAATGTTGAAAAGTTTAATTGGGTTGAGCCAACTGATAAAAAGCAAATATTAAGCCTATTGAAAATGTTTTACAGAGTCCAGATTTGAACCACAAATTGTAGTTATTAATATTTTACTTTTGTATTACAGTTATAAATTCATAGATTAATTAAATAATTTTAAAATGATTATGGCCAGTCAAACTTCAGGAAAAAAAAGCTATATTGAGAAAGAACAAAAACTTAAAGATACTTTTTGCTATGACTATATGAACTAAGCTGTAAAACACAATTTTCTTCATGTGGAAGTCATTTAATCCGTCTATATGATTTCTTATATTTGTGTCTTTTAAAATTATCAGGGTAAATTTTTCTTATTGCAGTTCTTTCTTTTATTCTATCCTCAGTTATGACCTCCCTAGTAAAAGCAATCAATTTTGCACTTAATATTTTTATAATGTAAATGAGTCTCACTTATTGAAAATATACTCAAGTTTGCTACAAATATTTCTTATCTCAGAATATAAATTAAAATCATTCTAAATGTTGAATTAAATATCAAGAATATACTGAATCACACATTCTTTGAGCTCTAATGTTTATAATCATATATTTGTCAACATTGTTGATATGCCAGATGGAATATGGTATTTGATAGTTATTAAATTAATCTTTATACAAGACTGGAGATAGAATCTTTCTTAATACAATGTTTATAATAAATAAGAAATTAATATGTAAACATTCAATGAAACATAACTGTGTAGATATGTAAATAAAGGAAGTGAATTGGCCTTATTCAGCCTGTGAATTAAAATCACTCTAGTTGTTAAGCAAAGAATTAATAATAGAATGAATCACCTATTCCTCTGGAGCTCTGATATTTATAAGTCATGCTTTTGTATACATTGTTAATAAACACTAGAGTTCCAAGAATATGTAATTCATTCTATTCTTGATTGTTTGTTCAATATGTAGAGCATTTTTAATTTATAGCATGATGGGGAGTGATTTACTCACTTTATTCACCAATATACATTGGGAAATATTTCATAATGTTTACATATTAAATCTTATTTAATTATTATAAACAAGATATGAAAAAAAGATGCTGTCTCCAACCTTATATAACTGATAATTAATTTAAATACAAATGTCATATTTTATGTAACTCAAATATTAAGTTAATTCTGTATTATCAATAATGTTGACAAAGATATGCTTATAATCATCAGAGTTCCAAAAATAATTTATTCATTATATTCTTGATCCTTTATTCAACATTTAGTATGATTTTAAATCAGATTTATTTCTTAGATATTCATGTATTCTTTATATAATCATTTTATATTTAATAACAGATATCCATTCAGTCACTCTATGTGCTATTCCATTTACATCAAAAACTGGGTATTCATTCATTGATTTGCTTTTATACTCCTAACATTTCAGTCAAGAATATTTTGGAAAATTTACAAACTCACATACTTAAATTCCAAATAGTAATATTTTCAGTTTAACTAATAAAAAAGAATAATATATAAAATATTCAACATCACAAAGCATAGACAGTTTTGCACAGTTTTTAAAAAAATAAATGAATATTTACACATAATAAAAAAATGAACATGTAAATATATTTTTGCCCATAAATAATTTGGATTTTCCTTTTTTTAATGCTTTATACAGTCTTTTAACTTGGGGATAAATTTAAAACAAAACAAAAAATAATAATTTATAAATAACAGTTTTGGGAAAATGATGAAATTTTCAAACATAAAATTTGATATTGATATTTTTTTTTTCTTCAGTTTTTACTTTCTCAAGTAAGTATATCTTTTTAAAACTATATTAGGATAAAATAATGCTAAAACCGTTTGATAGGAAGTGATGGTATTTAGCTTTTTAGAATTAATAAGTTTCCCAGATTAAGAAAATATATAATAATAATTGAATAAACATAACATGCATTAACTTCTGGTCATATTACAACATTATATATTTCTAAAAGATCCATTTCCATTTGAAATTTGAATAAATATTAAATGTAAACTTTAAAAATATTTTTTTTAAAAAAAGGCTTTCTTGCTAGGGAGTTTGTCAATAGCTCAAATGCTGGAATTAACAAAAATAAGCCACAACCAATGGACTTTGAACTCCAAAATTTGCAACAATACAACTATGCCAAAATACACATGATAATATAAATATTAAACACTCATTATTAATTTTAATATATATTGGATATACATCTATGCATTAGCATGTTAAAAGATTAGGATTTCCTTTCTTTAGAAATAAACTTTAAAAATAAACATCAAATTAAATGAATGAGAAAATTTATATAAAATCTAAACTACATAACGCTCATTTCAATTAAATTTATTAGTTACGTATATTTCCTAAACTGTTTTTAATTTAGTTTTATTTTAAAATGTGTTTCAAATTAATTTATACCATGCTAAAATAACAAATATTATATATATATATTTGCTATGTGTCTCTCCTTCACTATATATAAATATTCACACATATACAAAAAAAAAAAAAAATCAAGAACGTATCTAAAGAAAATGTTAATAATAAGAGCAAGCTTTTTGTCATTGCATAGATATTAGGAAGTGCATAAATGTAATATCTATTTTTATTTAAATTATTGATAACATAACGATTGGAATTTCAAAGATGGCAGAAGAAATATATTAGAAATCAAAAAGGAATAATTATTAAGGTAATGAAAAAAATATATTAGGATTGTCAAGATTATTATTTTGGAATAAGATTAAACAATTATATTTAAAAGAAAATGATTTAAGGTCTCTTCTGCTAAATAAGAAGTAAATGCTATATATGTACATAAAGTTCTTAATATAGAAAAAAGTATTAGTAGACACGTTTTGGCAGGTTTGATTATCCAAATATTTTCAATCTTTTTTCTAGCTTGTTATTATTAAATTAATTTATTATGAATGAGTTTTTATGTACATTAGTAATATATCAACAAACAAAAAAAAATCAAGGGATTCAATTTGTATAATAATATTAAAAATAATTGTATTTTTTATACATATTTATTGCTAAATGATAAAATGGATTGAGTTTATGTCTTCAGATTCTGTAATATTAGAAATTTCATAGCATTTTTAATATTTGATTTTTTTTTTAGATAAAATAAACCAAAAACTACTTGCGTATATCTAAAAATATAATCAATCATAATTTTAATGAACCTGTTATTTATTGGTGGGGTGTGTCAATGGGAATAATAGTAATAAACTTTTGCAATTCAAAGTATAAATTTATTAATTTTACTATTTATTAATCATTTTGTGTAAACAGTAAATAAGAGACAAATGTTATGAAAGTCCATTGTATTTAGATTTTATTATTTTTGCATATGCTTAATGTTTATAAAGTGGCCAATATAATAATAAGACTATAAAATATAATCCTAGAATATATAAAACTTTGAAATGTATGCAGTGATAAATTTTGAAGCAAAGCATAAACCTATCTTTCAATATATACTAAAGTTTTTTTTTATATCCTATGATTATATTTTACACTATTAAATTTACTACTTTCTTTTATTCACTTTAACAAGAGAATTTTGTATTTAAATCATAACACACCAGAGAAAAGATGAATTGAGATGTACTAAAATGTACAGTGAAGTCCAATAAATAAAGAAGATATGATCCATGAAAAGCTGAAGATTTATAAACAAAGAGATTTGCTAATTGCTCAACAAGCTTTGAGATAAATGCTTAACAAGAGAAAGCATTTAAAATATCTCTATCCAAAACCACCCACTTCCATCCCCTGACCAATGGTTTCATGCTTTTGGCACTCCTCAGAGAGGTGCTAGAATCGCTTCAGATACTAGATTTATCTTTACTAAAAGTTAAGAAACATTCTCTAGCGTAATTATTTAGAAATGAAAACAATTAGTTTTTGAGAAAATGTAAATCTTTCTTGTAAGTTATGTGTTCAAATGTCTGAATGATAAAAGTGATATATATATATATATATATATATTGAAGCAATGGATCTGAAGTCCAGCATACATAATCTGACTGTCACAATATATATATATATATATAGTGAGTATTTGTTTTCCATATCTAGAAGCAGATAATGAATGCATGTAATAAAATACAAAGGATTTAGAGAAGACCCTTGAGGAACAGAATAATGAGGGAAAAATTACAAAATATCACTTAAGATTATGTGAATTTGCCTATTAAAAAGCAAATAAATTGTATTGGATGAATAATTGGGATGTTTTGTCACAGAAACCAAGATAAAAGCAGCTACAATGTTTAAATAAAGTATAATTGGTGCCGCATTGCTAGTCTGATGTATTATTTTAAATAGTATTACAGACATTAGAAGCTAAAGATTGTTGAAAATTTTCAACTTTTATCAGAGATTTTATTTTTTGTATACGAAATTGACAGATGTTAAAAATACTAAAACGATATATATATATTAAAATATTTATTATTATACATAACATATTAACAAGATATATAATAATTTAAACTATGACAATAGGCTGAAAATTTCCAAACTCATTTAGTAGAACGTTCTTAGAAACAAAAACAGGTTTACAGTTTGACAAATATAAATGCAATTATCAAAAAAAAAAAAATAGAAATAATATATATTACTCTATATTTACGATATTTTTGTTCAAATGAAATTTGTATTAAAGTTACAAATATATATGTAATAGCATTGTTTAAAATAAATGTCATGTTTTTGCTTTGTTTTTAACATTTATATTATATTTTTATAGTAGGAAAGGAGAGAAGTTTTTAAGTTATTTATTTTAAGAGTTAATTCGTTCTTTAATTAAAAAATATCATATTTCTGTTTTAAATATATCACACAATTAAATTGAGTTTTTTTAAGTTTGTGCGGACATCTTGATTGGTTATTTAAATAAACTAAGAAACTTAATTACGTTTAATGAAACTTATTTTCTACATGAAGTTGCGTGTAGTTCAGAGATGGGTTAATTGCTGAATTAAGTAACAATATATAATAAATTGCTAAATTTATCAAGTAATAGAAATTTCTGTTTTTCCTAAAAGTTAGATTTGACTAATTGAAGAAAATGTATTTTATAATATTGATTAAAACTAAATAATTATGATAAATTTCATATATATATATACACACACACTATATTTTTAGTCTCATTGAGTTAATCGGTAGCATGGGTTTTTCTTATATGTACAAGGGAAGTTATTTTTTTAAAATAAAAATAGTTCCTATAAATTGAAATAAAACTGAAAAACACTAATTTTTAATGTCCAGATGTTCACAGTTATCATTGTTGCAAGTGTTATTACTATATGGTATCTTGATGGGTATATAAATATAGACTGGCTATTGATCAAAATGCATAAAGCATTGTGGTGAGTGATTGTTTTTGCCACAAAATTTAAGAGCAAACCCACCATAGCTTTTTTTTTTTTTTCAGTTTATAATTGACACATGGATTGAATAAGATTGATATGTAAATGTAAGAATATTTAGTACTTTATATTTACAATTATAGCAAATAAAACAAATTGTTTCATATTCTGAAATCTAAAGTCATCCAAGGCATTCATTTTCATCTAAAAGCAGAGAGTTATCGGCAGTAATGCTCTTTTATTTAGATGTCTACAATTGTTGATCACTTTCAGTAAAAGTTTTATTGAATAAAAACTGATTAATATTAAATAGGATATTGTTAAATCTTACTAAGTTAAAGAATGTAAAAACAAAAAATACTAGGATTTATCACAAATAAAAGAAATGAAACAACAATATTATTGAAATTGATATGTAAGTTAGTGTAACAAATTCAGTTATTTGTTTTGATAAAAAACGTGAAATGGGGTTAACAAAAATAAGTTCCTAATCTTAGTAAAGAAGTAGATGATTTTTGTGCAGATATATAAAATATTTTTCAAAAGATCAAATAACAATTATGATAGTTTTTAATGCCAAAATTAAAACATGAAAGTGTTGTGGGTAATGTGTAATAAGAAAACAGCAGCAATAGAGTACACAAATTTACAGAAATTTATTTATGTAGGTTATGAATTATTTTGAGAATAATCCAAAATAGAAATAAAAATAAGTATTTCAAGATTGTAATATATTTAATATATTAAACAAATGTGATAAAGAAAATTAATTAAATGTTGTCTTGCTCAGTAGCTCACAATAAATTTGAGAAGTGAAAGTGATAGAATAGAACCTGCAGTAGACATTGAACACCAGCCCTACATAAACCATACATGCAACACATCTAGTGATCATCTATTAAAAATATTATGTATTAAGTAAAGTTAGAGAGATAATAGTTATTAAAACAATGTTTTTATCAATTGATATTTAATAATCTTCAAAAATACTGCAATGAATTTAAGCTAGAATTTATAAATTATTAAGAAATATTAATTAATTGCAGATGATTTCTCAGACTTAAAACACAAATGGATATTTTACTAAGGATTCACACAGAAATGAAAAATTCAGCACTTCAGTAAAAAAAATTTCAATAAAAGCAAAAAGTACAAAAATATTTTAATATTATCCATTTAGATGAATCTAATATATGACTTACTATGAAATAATAGAAAAAGTATTGATGATATTACTTATAAATTTAATTTTGAATTGCAAACAAAACTATTGAAGATAAAACAGTCAATACTATATCACAACATTTTGTTACTAAAAGTATAAATTTCTTCAGAAATAAAAAAAAGTATGATATTATAACCATGCTTTACCATGCTGCAATATTGAAAAAGTTCTAGAAAAAAATATGTAGCAGTAAAAGAATGAGACAGCAAAACAATTCTTATAATTATATCTTTTGAAATGTTAAATATTTTAAATGAAGAAGTGAGATATATAATTATATTTGCGAGGAATTCTATATACTTTTCTCTAGCTCTGCCTTCCATTGTAAATTTGAATAACTAGTAGATGCTCGATCTAGTATTTGTTAATTTATGTAGTGCTGCCCTATTCATGCGGGGTATTTTCTGGTTTAAAACTTTCTCCAGTGAGAAGTTTTAAACCTGAATTTAGGGCACCCATTTTTTTTTTTTTTGTATCCAATGCACTTTCATCAAGAAAACATTTTTTTATGAATTTTTTAATTGTCAGGCTAACAACCTGAAATTAAATATATATATATATATATATATATATATATATATATATATATATATATATATATATATATATATATATATATATATATATACATATCCAAGTCAATTTGTTCACATAGCCACATATACATATCCAAGTCAATTTGTTCACATAACCACATATACATATCCAAGTCAATTTGTCCGCATAGCCACATAGATTTAACATAAGTTCTGCTTCTAAGTTATTATGCAAGAAAATTGGCTTAAATTCATATCATTAATATGTTTTAAGCTTCAGAGTATGATAACTTGGTAGCTAAAAAAATTAATAAGTGGCAGTTAGATACAAAGTACATTAAAATTGAAAAAAATCAGTCAAAACTTCTTAATGATATTGGTATTAAGCCAGAATTTAATTTTGGAAACAGTAATAGAAAGACACTGGAAAAGAATTCAATAAGCATTACATCTAGCATCTATTGATTAATCATGCTTACAATAAATAGCAAAGTTACCAATAAAATAGCCAGTATTAATTCATTATTTACAACTACAACAAATCCAACGATGTTAATTGGAGACTGCAATATGATACATAACACCTTCATTACATGGTAAATTTCTGTGCCACTAATGAACGTTAAAGGTTTTCTACCAGTGGACAACATGCATCACTGATTGACCTCTGTTTTTATTTGCCAATGTTTCATCATCTAATCACAATGAGCCTCATATCCTCCCCATTCTTAGACCATTCAACAAAAACAATAACCAAAACTTTACACAAACTCAAATATTAGTGTTTCCACTAACCAAAATAATAAGAGTATTGCTCCCACTGATCATCTCATTACTTTTATTCTCAGAAACCTACATTATGCTTAACAAAATTCAAAACATACAGCTTAATCCTGTACAGAAATATCTAGCATTCATTAATATTCTCTCTTTTAATATTGATCATATCATAAGAAAGAACCCACAATCCTCCAGATTAATAGCACTTGCTGATGAACATCGTAAGTAAATTGTTATGACAAAACCTTGATATTAGCAATACATACATAAACTCACATAAACATACAACAATACCCAAAACATCTTAAAAACTACCTAAAAATAAAAAAAGCAAAATAAGTCTTAGTCAACAATACACTTAGACCAGAGGCTGCATAAAATGGGCACTAGAACAACAACCTAACATCAAAGTCTCAATGGCTATCCAAGAAAACAAAAACATATATGCAGGTCATAACATGATATTGCTTATCTAATCATACTTTAGACAAAAACTACAAACAAATCAACCACTTGAACTTTCCTCTAACTTATTTAGGATACCAAAAACAACAACTCCATTCAACACCTGAATTTGCGATAAAGCTGGCAACTATTCTAAATTTATGCCTTCCAGGAAGCCCTGGTATCCCTCAGTTTGTCTTAATGCATCTCAGTTGATTAACACTTCAATGTATTTGTGATGTAGCAAATTATTCATCATGGAATATTCAACCCATGGAAGGAATTCACCCAATTGTGATAGTGCCTTTCAACACTAAGCAAAAGCCACTCCCCTTTAAATAACCTCTCAATATCCATGGGACCACTGCCAATCAAAATCATCAAAGAAAAAATAGAACTGCACTAATGCTGCTAATTTCTAACATGCAATTCACAAAGAAAAACTCATCAACAATCCAAGAAGCACAAATCTTCAAGGCAATACTAAACTCAATATGAGGAAAGAAATATATGCACCAATAGCAGTCAAATTTGATATTGAAGGAGCCTTTGATTTAATTGATATTCATGTACTTATCGATATGCTTGCAAATACCACAATACCAAAAACTCAACTATATTTATTATCAAATCTGCTCTTAAGCCATGAAATTCACATAACATTCAATGGAAAAAAATGATATCATTTATCCCTACACAGTCCATTTCACAAGGATCCCCATTCATTTCACTACTATTCACACTATAAACAAATCCATTTCTGAAAAAGATTCAGCAAGCATTTACAGGCATGCCAATATCAAACACTTCACAACACATCTCATGCATTACATACATGGATGATATAACTCTTTCTTTACTTTCAAAAAATACCCCAGTGTACAAAAATTCTACAAGGCTACATAAATATACAAAATGAAACTTTTATTGCTAGATAAATGATTGTCTGGTCACTATTTATCAGTAAACCATGTACAAATGCATACCAAGCAAAACTAAGTGCATTTCTTGGCTTCTGATTTCACCTGGATGCCACAGGAATGAGATGTCATATACAAAACAAATAGATAAAGCTGAGCAAATCATTGACTCCTTATCACAAACATACTTTTCAATATATTCAAAAGTAAAACTTACAAACCAACCCATCATCATTAAAATAATATACTATCTGCCTATCATATCCTTCTCCAAGGTATTTAAATCAAAAATCAGTCCATATATCAATATTTTATGGCACTGAACAATGGTCACAATCTCTACAAATACATCAGTCAACCACTTGCTAGCAATGGACTTGGTCTACATGACATAAATATATTTTATATACAAACGTTTAAAATCTGACAAACCACCTCCACAACATTTATACATATCAATTATTTACCAATGCCGAACAATCAATCAAGTACCCAAACAATATAAAGCAAATACACTTATTGGCAGATTTATATCCTCATGCACCAAGAGCAGCTCAACAATGATCTCCCCCATACTAAAATAAATAACAAAAAGCTAATTCCTAATTTTAAAATATGGTCACTGGAACCCAAGTTTTTAGACTTCATATTCAAAGCCAACCTTATGCTATGCCAATAATATACTTCCTCTATCACCAAAAAATGTACATCACCAATGATCCATTTTGTGGACTCTGTCACCATGCAAAAGAAATACAACACCTAATCTATCAGTACAGATCACTAGAAGAGATGAGAAAAGTAATGTGTAACACAAACAGGCAGCCTAAATCCTCAATAAAAAAATTATCAGGGCATATCAAGAAAAATCAACCCTGAGAATAAGGGTGGCAATATTTATACTATATGCATTCTGGTGCACATGATGCACATTTATAATGGGCAACAACATGAGATGGCATCCCTCTACCTTCCATAACAAACTAGCACAATTAAGAATTAGAGATAACATAATAGCACATTGTCATTACTAAAGCAACAATCAGTCCTATAAACCAGCTAAACCAATGTATAAAAGACAATCCAGGTATCCAACAAGAACAATTCATGTATCCAACAAATATTAGGATATGGAAATGGAACAAAAGACTTACAAAATATATGAAACAAGTACCAAAAGTGGTATAACCAAGTGGCTATTTTTCTGAAAACTGTAACCCTCTGAATTGAATAGATAACCTGGCACAGCTGCCTTACAAGCAGTCGTCCCAGGTTTGCAGGTTCACTTCCTGGCCAATGCTTTGACATATGAAAAAAATAGACAACCTGGCTAAAACAGCCAAAGAACAGTAAATATAAAAATGTGTATGTAACCTAAATACATGTGAATACCTATTGATTCAATAATAAAGTTCCTTTTTAAAACATAATAATAATAATAATAATAATAATAATAATAATAATAATAATAATAATAATAATAATAATAATAATAATAATAATAATAATAATAATAATAATAATAATAATAATAATAATAATAATAATAATAATAATAATAATAATAATAATAATAATAATAATAATAATAATAATAATAATAATCATCATCATCATGGTGGTGGTGATGATGATAATGATAATATTATGTAATTTTATTTTTAATCTTATTAATAATGTAAAATATTGAGGGGGGATGATCATTTAAATATTTTAAAATGAAATATTACTTTTGAAAATATAAAACTACTAATTAACTATGGAAATTAAACATATGATTAAAATATTTTGATGCCTTAATTTATCTTGAGGGAAAACAAAATCAATGATTTGGTTAATAAAAAATTTATATTGGAAATTTTTTTCAAAGAGAGACTATTTTTTAAATATGCTAATGGATTTAATTAAATATTATTATGGAATAAATATTTTTTCTTAATTATAATTTTTGAGTCATTGTATATATATATGTCTGTGTGTATTTATGGTTAAAACATTCATTTACACATATAAATAATATTATTATAACAATACAATAATATTTAATCTCTATTAGTATAGATCGTCATGTCATTGTTACTTTAGACTTTTAGCAAATTTATTCTAGCTGCTCATATTTTAAATCTTTGTAACAATCTTCAATGAACCATGTTATAATTCAAAAATAATCAATATGTTCTTAAATTTTTTTGTTCGGTTGCCAAAGTAAAAATAAAAATTAGATTAACAAGTAAATAAATTGTTGGCTCATAGACCAATATCTAAAATATAAATATACATCAGATAATTGGAATAAGGTATTTATATATCGATATTTAAAAAAAGCGGGGAAAATATGCAATTTGCCAATGAATTTGCAGTTTAAAAAATAATATCGAGTAGTACTTTGGTTTTGGTAAAATTGATGCAATGAGTAGTATTTAAAATAAAGAGATTAAGTGCCAAACATGATTGATTATATTATCATGATAGTTATTCATTTTTATAAATTTGGCGTGGTCCACTTCACAAAGTCGCATACAATTCTTGACTCTCAAAAGGGATTGTAATTTTAGATTTAATCAAAATATTATAATTATTTGTTGAGTGCTAAATGTTTCTTTATTGTCATAACACCTCATTTTATGACCAATGTTTATTATGGCATTCATGCAGAATATCTCCATCCATTTGTATACAAATATTATTTTGCCTAAATATTATTTGTAATATTTCACATAAATGACATTTAAAATACAATGAATTATTCTATCTATCTATCTATCTATCTATCTATCTATCTATCTATCTATCTATCTATCTATCTATCTATCTATCTATCTATCTATCTATCTATCTATCTATCTATCTATCTATCTATCTATCTATCTATCTATCTATCTATCTATCTATCTATCTATCTATCTATCTATCTATCTATCTATCTATCTATCTATCTATCTATCTATCTATCTATCTATCTATCTATCTATCTATCTATCTATCTATTTTACTTCATGCCTGCCTGTTTATTTTACTATTTATCTATGTATCTATCCAGTTGTCCTTCAAATTATAAATTTATGTGCATCCCTCTATCCATTTTTATCTATCTACCTATCTTTTTACCTATCCTATGGTAGTTTTTTTTAATTTGTATGAATTATTCCCTAAATAATTAAATGTAGTAGTTTTTAAATAATAATTTTATTTACAAACTACTTCTAATGTAAATGAGTATGCATTGTGAAATAATAATAATAATAATAATAGCCTCATAACAGAATCATAAAAATATTGTGTACAAACATATTTTACAAAAAAAAAAAAAATCTTACCTTTAACATTTTCATCCTTTTTATTTATTTTTCATTTAAAAAAACTGGTTAGTAAAATATGTTCATTTATGAATAAACCATCATGTTAGATGGGTATCTTAACAATTTTGAAAATGTATTATTTGAAATTCTCATATTAGCATTAATTAAGGAATGATTAACTAGCTTTTTATTATTATATAAACTATGTTAAAATGTGACAAGTATTGCCGACCCTATTTCAATAATTATTAAGTTACATGACTTGATCATAGCTACGTACTGCCTCATTGACCCTTTTTACTTTAGAGCAAGAATTTAATAGTATCGCACATACGCATTCTATCTGCATATATATTAATAATGACATATATTTACACATATTAATTATTGCATACAATTTTTAAAAAAGCTAAATAAATAGGCATGTAAGTAAGACAATCTTTAAATAATCTGCTGCTGGTAAAGATCAATTCTAGAGTTTTCATCCCCCAAAAAAATTAAATGGCAAAACATTATTCACTAAGTAATACATATTAGTTTTGTGTGAATACAGATTCCCCCCCCCCCCCATTCTTTTGTACTTCCAAATAAATAATAAAAATTATAGAATGAAAATGGTATTTATTTGAAATTTTATTTTGAGGATTTCAACGCAAATTTCAATACCGCAATGAGTCTTTGATTCCTGACATTGAAATATGAAACCAAATTGGTAATAGTAATTTATTGATTTTGCACGATTACATTATATATATATATTAATGTTGGACTAATAATGCAATAATGGCTGATTATATCGAGTACAATGGGTTTGTGTATAAAAAATGTACATACAGATTAAACAGAACTAAAATGATTTAATTTTGTATAAATATGTGATACTAGTCTAAGTATGAATAGACATATTCATTAAATTCAATAATCGATATATTATACCAGTAATGGTGAATATATGACACTTGTGCCAGAGATGGCACATTGGATGTTTTTACTGGCCAAAAACTATTTACATGTCACAATTTTTTATGCCTTAAATTTTTTAATATTTTTTTTTGTTGGTAAAATCTGTATTGATAAAAATTTACTGTAAATTAAAAGTAAAATAAATACATGTAATATATTAGAATTCAATTTACAATTGAACTCTGGTTAGAAGCAATAAATTATAATGTTTTAAGTCAAATAAAGTGGCACTGGTATACTGTGGTATCATATTTTAGAAATCAGTCAAATGATTCCAATAAACTAGAGAGTAAACTCAGTAAAATATTTTATAACTCTTTGAATCGTGAACAAAGGAATGATATACGTAATGCATAATCACCATCATCAAATGATGTTTTTTTTTTTTTTTTGCTTGAAGTTTTGCTGTAAAAGAAAGGATAATATATTTTAACATATAATAGATCTTGGATTTATAATATTATTAAAGCTCATTTAAATTTACTTCTAAATAAATTGGTTACCATTATGTTAATATGATTAATGAAAATTAAAAAAAAATCATCAAGCAGTAGAGAATTTCAAAATTGGTGGACTGATGAGTATAGGATGATTAACAAAGGCACCAGGGCATGATGTGTTTTATAATCTGGGACAATTGTTTTGAGAACATCATCAGTAAAATAGCATTCTGAGATCAATCATCAATTGCCCTGTGAAAAAAGTAAAGATGAACAAAAAGAATGTATTGCCAAAGCATTTAAAAATATAAATATTCAATCAACATCTATAATGAATTTTATCAAAAATCATTCAAATATAACTGCTGCTACTTTTTTATTTAAAATGTAAATGCCAAACATGAGAAACCTTTTAGTGATGGAAAATATATGAAAGAAACTTGGATAATATGTGCACCAATTCTTTTTATCATTGGTTAGAAATATAGTTAAAGAAAGAATCCTGAAAATGGCTAACAACATAACTTAAAAAAGAGATATCAAATCTTATAGTTTAATTTCTCTCTGCCTTGATGAAAGTACAGACATAAATGCATCAGTTCATTTGACTATTTTTATTCACCATTGTGTTGGGAATAATATCAATGAAGAATAATGTAACACCATTGGTAGCAACAAAAAAATTAGATATTTACAATAAAAAAGGAATAGATGTTTCCAAAATTGTATCAGTAATACAGACTATGTTTATGACTGAAAAAGAAAATGGTTTTCTCAGTTTATTTACCAACCATATTGGACATTCAATTTTGGGTTTTTATTGCATTATATATCAGCAGGTTTTATGCACAAAGGCCAGATTTAAGCCTCTGGATGATATAGACATTGTGACTAAGTTAACCAATTTTATATTTATACATTGTGTGAGGTAAACTCAGTATACATCAGTTTACATATGTACAGCAATGTGGTTAAATCAAGAAAAAGTTTTTCAAAGATTCAGTTGAGTGTTTAGATGAAAGTTCCCTGTTTTTACTTAATGAGAAAATCATTGAAAATATAATTTTTTAACAGATGTTGAATGGCTTCCAAAATTAATGTTTTTTACTGATATGTGTTCACATCTAAATGAATTAAATGTAAAACTGCAAGGTTATAATAAGACAATTGTTGTTATTTTGATTTGATTAAAGCATTTGAAGTTAAATTACAAATTGTCAACTGTGATATTACTTCTTACACCTTCAAATATTTTCCAAATCTAAACAAGTTCTTGACTGATTTAGAATCTCATAAGAAGCCAGATCAAATAAAGTTGATGGAAGACTTTTATGCTGTTATTCAATCGATAATTTATGAAATTTCTTTAATATTTACATAGTTCAGACAATTTTTGAAACATCAAAATGTATTTTATACCCATACATAATGGCAATGGATAGCCTCAAGTTAGAAAATTTTGGAGGCTTAATTAGGAAGATATTGAAATGCAATCAGTCAATTTACATATAATTTTAAATGGAAACACAAATTTGTTAATTTATGGAATGAGTTAGAAACAATGGAAAATTATTGATTATTGGATATATGTAAAAAAAAATGCTGAAGAGGAACTATTGACTGCCTGGATTGCTATTCCTGATTTAATTGTTAAAAAAGTTAGCAACTGCTGTATTATCAATTTTTTTTTCTACATATGGATGTGAATCATGGTTTTGAGAAACAAATTTAATAAGAAATAGAATGACAGATGAATCTAGTTAGTATGTACATTATCAAAAATGACAGAATATGAACCAGATATAAAATATTTGGCATCCAATGTACAACAGTAAAACTTTCATTATATAATATCAATTTATGTTGATTTTATATGCCTATTTACAAAATTTTGTTTTAGTTACTATTAATTTTTTACTATTATATTTTATGCAATTTATACTCTTGTAAATAAATATCATTTAGCTTATTTAGAAATTTCGTTTCATTATTACTGTTATTTTGTTTTATAAACTTTTAAAAAAATTGCAATAATTAAGTTGTTTATATTTTGATTTAATAATTGCATGACACATTCAATAAATATTTTTAAAATTTTTTTGGCAAGCACACATAAAAAGGTTCTCCACCATTTCTTACTGTCTTATAAAACAGTATATTGTTAACTCTATTTTTATTTCTACAATATAAATACTTGGGAGCAGTGCTGGATTTAGGCATAGGATAAATAAGCTACAGCTTAAGACCTCACAATTTGCAGGGGCCAAAAAAAATTCATATTTTTTTATAAATGTAATTTTCTTTTTACCCCCCAAGAAATTTTCTAATTTTATTAATATTATTTTTGTTATATTATCTCAGGCTTTTATTTATACTAACATGTTCTAAAGTATTTAAATTGAATAAAATAGTCATCTTGATATATATCAACTTTCACCATTTATTAACTTGAATCATTAAAGTCTTACATAGTGTAAGCTGTAATATATATATATATATATATATATATATATGTATATATTACACTATATATAGATATATATACAAAAGATTCATTATATATATATATATATATATATATATAATGAATCTTTTGTCATTATCTGTTAAAGGTAAAATATAAATATAAAAGTTTTTTTTTCACATATTTTATATTCAAGGATGTTGAGCAGTTAGCCTGGTATTCTATGCTATCTATAATATATAAAAAATTTTATATATTATTTTTTCATGTTTATACTCTTTTACTTTCTAGCATTTATTTTTGCTATTCTGTTTCCAGCCATACAAGGAACATTTTCAAGTGGATACCAGAAGAGAAATAGAAAATAGCAGCTTGAAGATGAGCTCAAAACATTGTCAAATCTTGACAGATATTTCATCTCAGGAACAGAAGATGATCCATAAACCCAAGGAGATCAACAAAGTCCAAAACAACATTAGCCTATTGAATCTAATACTGGAATCATAGTCTATAATCTCAATTGATGGGAATATCAAAACGTATTTCAGTGTGAGTGTTGAAAAACCAACATCTACAGTTGAAACTATAAAATTCCTGAAAGTCACTGATATTGATGAACGGGCTATCCTCACAAAAAATGAACTCTCATACTGGTTCTGAAAAATTCAATCAGCATATTGGCACTACAGTGGTCCATTTAAAAACTTTAAGTGTTCATTCAAACATCAGGATAGATCTTGTTTAAAAGATTTTTTTCAGAACAGAAAAGTTAATGGTGAAGCATACAGTTTGGAATGGCTAATGTTCTATTTCCAAAAAATGATTGTATTTATTGCTTTGTCTGCAAACTGCTTTCAACATTAACTGTGGTACTAGCTTATGATGGATTTTCTGACTGGTGAAATCCCACAATTCAAAATCATAAAAACTGAAGACTATAGAAGAGTTTGTTTATATACTTGACAAAAAAGCATTGATAGACCTTAAACTCAGGACTAGCAAGACAAATAAAAGAACAGCTTTACTGGAATAATATGCTTGATTGTATTGTTGTGGTGAAATGCTCATTAGTAGAATGTGGTCTGGATTTTAGGAAAAAACAATACAACTTTCAAATCATCAAATAATGGCAACTACCCTGGTTTGTTAGAATTGACTGGTTTAATTCATTTTCTTCCAATCACATAAAACACTATGGGAATAAAGGATCTGGATCATCTTACTATTTATCAAAGACAGTATGTGATGAACTTTGTCAGATTATGGCTAATAAAGTAAGAGAATCAATTTTGGGTGATATGAGAAAAGCAAGTTACTTCAGTTTGTCTATGGACTCTATGCCAGTTCATTGCTATGTGGATGAACTAAATGTTCTAGTATGTTATAGTAAGGTATACATAACCTGGTGATGGTTTACCTGTTGACTGCTTTCTAACTTTTTAGAGTAGAAAAATCACAATGGTGAAGGTAAAATGGTCATGGTAGTGGATTATCTAAGTAAGGACTGCAAAGTTAATTTCAGTAAATGTCAAAGACAATCATATGATAATGCAGCAAATGTGGCTAGTAAAACAATGGGATGCAAAAAAATCATTGTATTACACAAGAACACTGTATATATTCCATGTGCCAAATATTCATCAAATCTTGTCACACACACAGCTATAGATTGCTGTTTAGATGCAGTAAACTGTTTTGCTGTTGATCAAGAGCTATTCATGTTTTTTTATCTTATACAAAAAGGTGGTCTGTGGTATTTTCTGCCTTGCAAACAGACTCCACTATCAATGTATTAAAGATACAATTTAACACTACATGAGAAGCATGAGTCAAATCAGTGTGTGCCATATATTTTATAAGCCAATCATAGACACTCTAATGCACGTTTATGCTGATGAGAATGAATAAAATTACTACACTGGTCTTCTAGAAAAAAATGTAGAAACTAGAGTTTGTTTTTATGCTACATTTATGGAATCATTTTTGAAAGAATTTCATAAAACCAGTTTGGTTCTGCAAGATCCAAAATTTGCACTTACCACATATGCTAATCTGCACACATCAATTTCTCACACTGTTAAAAATGTTTGATAATATTGAAGAAGCTAAATCTAATTTGACTGATATAGAATGTGATTATATATTAAAAAAATAAAGAGGGTAAGAAAAAAGCCAAATAATGGAACTTCACATGATGATGATAAGAAACTTTTTCCAAGAGACAAATTTCAAGTGAAATCCTTCAATCATATTCAGGCTTGAGGAAAGTTTAAGAAGTAGAGCAAAAATCTATAATTATGTTGCAAATAAATTTTCAATTTTAGTTGATTTAGAAGCTTTAGAGCGACAGATACTTAAACTAGGTGTTATTTTAATAAAAAAAAAAATCCACACAATGTTGAGATTAACCTAACGAGTGAACTGAGGCACTTTCATGATTATGTTTGTCAAATTATCATGAAAAATAACAAATTCAATACAAATATTTATATCAAATAATCTTTCATGACAATATTCAGTTAGATTTTTCTAATGTTGAAGCAATATTATGATTATTCTTGTATCTAATGGTAACACATTGTTCAGGAGTAAGATCATTTTACGGCTAAAGAGAATAAAAATAAACTGAGAGCAGCTATGTTTAAAGAAAAATTGTCTGCCCTTAGCATCATGAGTATGGAATGCAAGATGTTATGCAGAAAATCTTTTTATGACATAATCAACGATTTTGCATTTGGAAAATCAAGAAAAAAAAATGTTTTAAGTTGGAAAATTTAAATTAAGCCTTTTAGAGGATTATGTAATATAATTTCTGTGATTTTGTAAATACATTTTTTATTATTTCTTTTAATAAAAATTAAACGACAATATATTTCTCTTATCCATATATTTATTTCTCCTATCCATATATTTAAAAGGTGAATATATGTTAAAGTTTTTCTAAGATTAGCTGGTGTAACTTAAAACGGTAGGGGCCTCAGGGATTTATATAGCTTAGCGTCTCATCAAGTCTAAATCCGGCACTGCTTGTGAGATTAAGATGCAAATTTTAAGGTGCAATACAGTCGGAAAATGCATTTTTTAATACTTTGTATTGTTTTTTTTTTATTTTGCTAAAAAAAATAAACATTAATACATACATAAATAATTAACTTCTTTCTCCTGTACATAAGTCTAAAGTCACATATTTTTATTATACTGTAACTAAGAAATATTAATAATTGTATAAATAATCAATTCTTTTCTTCTATATATAAATCTAAACTCATATATCACTATTTAGAAATCGTTTTCAGATTCTTTAAAATGTTTCACCAGCTGGTAACAGGTTTCCTTTCTGTAAAGTTGTTTGACTGCTGTAAACACGAGCATGCTTTTTAAAAAGCTATATTAATAAATAGTTGTTTTCATTTATTTATCTCAAATTACTTTTCATGTTTATCTTGGGTTAAGCAAACTTAATCTTAGTAATATGCAGTGATAACGTATATAATGCAAGCGGAGGTATTTGTCTGTGCTTTAAACAAAAGTTATGTTTATTATTTTCCTATGATTTAATTTTAAACCTTATCTAGAATTAAGCATTAAAATACCTATTCTATGATTTGGGGGAAAATATCAATACATTATTTGATTAGTAAATAATAAATATATTATTAAATCTAATAACAAATAAATCGAATAGTTTATAGACCCGAGAATTCGTAAGAGCACTGTAAATAACCGAGTTGATTAAATCGAGATAACAAATATAAAATAACGTTTATGAATATCGGAATTATTGTAAGCATATTGGTTTTCTTTTCTCAAAACAAATAAAATAATTTTTATTTTCTATTTATCTAAACAAGTTTAAATCCAGTAATTATATTTTTTCAGCCAAGATGTAATGAGGCTATTTATTCAGTGTACATAATGTTTTTTTATATTAGTAAATAAACCCATAGAGGGCTTTGAACATTCCATCGTTGGGTTTTCAATGAAATGGATGGTTGAATAGCTGGAAGGCTGATAAAATTGAAATTTGTCTATTAAAGTTTAAGGAATTGCTAGATATATTATTATAAACTGAGCACTGATTGTGTATATGTGTGGGAAATTATGAAGTGTTCCAACTGATGAGTGCTGGTTCTGCATGAGATCTATTTCACATGTAAGTGGTTATATGTGTTAGTTGTTTGAGGTGGAGTGGAACATTTATATAGTAGACTGAAATATATTAAGTTTCAAATCTTTCTATTTATTTAATCAGTCACTAGAATATCCATCTTGAAATAACTTTGTTCATTTGCAAACTTCATCTTGAAGAGATCATCAATGTCAGAAAAAGCATTCAGCATTATGAATCAGATAAGACAGATAGACCTGGATAGTGATGAAATATGATTGTTGCTTATATGCTAAACATATAATTACTAAATAAAAATGTTTAAATAAATAGAACCCCTATGAAATGCCAGACTATTTTTGTATGTCACAATGCATAAAATATATTAATATGTCTATACAATAACCCTTATCACAGATGGTGCTACTCTGCCATTAATTCTTATAGCCTTAATATAATTTATTATAGCATATCAATATTAAAGCTATTCTGTAAAAAAGAACAAACTCCTTATACTGTCAATATTCACAATAAAAAATCTAATACTACATTAACTGTTTAAACTGATTATAGATTCAACTAATTAAAAAATAAGTAGACAAAACAATTGACAATTCTTGCACCAGTTCTAAACTTTTGTACTGTCTTATATATATATATATATATATATATATATATATATATATATATATATATATATATATATATATATATATATATATATATATATATATATAACCCAAAACTACCCCAAATCCAAAACTAAACCAGACCAGCATAAAAATAATATTAAAACACAACCTAAGGTTTCACTGCTACAAGCAGACTTCTCAAGTGTAAAGAACTACCAAAAACTACACAATATATATAATATTAAAAACTACCCACAAATCCATTCACTTCCCATCCACCATTAATATTAAAAGAACTCTTAAATAAGTTAATTGCTTCAGAATAATAAATTTTCAATAATAAAGACTCTTTAATTATTTTTTTGATTTCATTTCTCTCAAAGAAGACAACATTAGCTTCATCAAAATCAATAGTGTGACCCGTATCTTTTTCATGGACATACAAAGCAGAACTAAGATATCTATTTTTAACTCTACTTTTATGAACCTTTATTCTTTCATACAAAGCAGAATTAAGATATCTATTTTTAACTCTACTTTTATGAACCTTTATTTTTTCATTTATGAAAGAATAAAGGTTCATAAAAGTAGAGTTAAAAATAGATATCTTAGTTCTGCTTTGTATGTCCATGAAAAAGATACAGGTCACACTATTGATTTTGATGAAGCTAAGGTTGTCTTCTTTGAGAGAAATGAAATCAAAAAAAGAATTAAACAGTCTTTATTATTGAAAATTTATTATTCTGAAGCAATTAACTTATTTAAGAGTTCTTTTAATATTAAGGGTGGATGGGAAGTGAATGGACTCGTGGGTAGTTTTTAATATTATATATTGTGTAGTTTTTGGTAGTTCTTTGCACTTGAGAAGTCTGCTTGTAGCAGTGAAACCTTAGGTTATGTTTTAATATTATTTTTATGCTGGTCTGTTTTAGTTTTGGATTTGGGGTAGTTTTGGTTTTATATTGACTAGTTTAGCTTTTATGTTTGTAATGTGTATATATATATATATATATATATATATATATATATATATATATATATATATATATATATATATATATATATATATATATATATATATATCAAGAATATGTGGTATAGTAAGACATTTTAAGTATATTCTTAAACAAAAACAAAGTAGGATTTAAATAATTTAATTATATTTTGAACCATTTTTTTCATTTAAGTTTGTTTTTTAAATTCAAACACTTTTCCAAATACATTCATCTGTTAAATAATAATACATTGATTTTTATATAACACAATGTTTTGAGTGATACTCTTATTTGTTTAAGGTGTTGTTGTCTGTTTGTTGATAGTTCTAGCATGAATATCAAATGGATGATCTTTATATTTATGTATACTAAATTCATTGTTGATGCTCCAACTAGTATATTATATCAACAGAAAATCAGCAGAAATTTGTTATATTTATACTTGAGGCTCTCCTGAGTTTTCCATTTTGAGGTTTTAAATACAAAGTTAATGAGTGATTTTTTAAACATTATGAATTATGACCCTTAAATTGAATATA